>JAQIVE010002417.1:0-19981 GCA_034698285.1 Sminthurinus bimaculatus | reverse complement strand
CGTGTATTTATTATTTATTTAAACCTTAGTTTTTATATACATAAATACAGAATAAGCTATATATAGGTATATTCAATATTATAATATTATTTTATTGTTACTTTTACTGTTATGTATTTCTTGTGTAGAGTACAATACAAAAACTGAACTGATTTTTTTATTATTAATTAATTATTATGTAATAATGTGCTGTTCCATAGCCTTTATTATCATGGCTGTCTTTATTGTATAATATTGTATTATGTTATTATGTAAGAGATTATTATAATAATATTTTGCAAAATTCAGAAATCTAAGATTTTGCCTGCCATTTTTTTGTATGTATAATACAATACATATTGCCGAAAGTTAGGATACAAAATATATTATTATACCTACTATTGAATACAGAAAATGGACTAGTGTAATAAGGATGAATTATGTAAATTTAATTTACAAGTTACAACTTTCCAACATTTTTCATATTTACTTATATATATTATGTCACACATAACAAAGGTTTTGAACTATGAATCATTGTTTAATCAATTTTTAATTTATAATTTATAATACAGCAAAATAGTATTAAGTATTAAAATGATTATTGTTTTTCCTACTTGATGTGTCAAACTTGTTATGCATACACAGAATGATTTTCCTAAAATACAAAATACATAATAATGAGTATTTGCGTCTATGACTAAAAATCTTTTGTAGACTTTTTTACAACAATATAATATATGTATATATATATATATATATATATGTATAATGTTTGTTTATTACATTCTAGGGTGACATTTTTTTATACCACATTTAATATGATTTATGAAATTGAAGGTATAATATCATAACTTGTGTTTGTGAGAATATTTTAGGAGTATGTTTTATAAATCTATTATACAATATTTATCATGGTTGTTTTGTTATATGAAAATACGTGTAGAATGTAGAATATGATGTGGATAAGATAGCATCTATAATATATAAGACTATGTACTACACTTTGAATACAATAATATACTGTGTATGATTTCTTTTTTATAATAGTTTTTGGCTACGACTGTTAGGAAGAACAAAGTATAAAAGGTATGTGTCATGTAATGAAATGGCAAACACACTCACACTAAATGTTTTAAAAAGATGATGTTATAGCGTACAAGAAATATTGTGTCATTGGAAAACGGACAAAACCGATTCATATAATTCGTCATTATAGTGGTATAATTTGCGTTATGTTACAAAAAATACATGGAAGGATACTCATTCATATAACCTATTAGTAATACTATAAAAGCAATATATATTATATTTCATACTACATATAAGAGTCTTTAGATAGATAAGCAAGTGAAGTGGTCGTTCCTATGATCGTTTAAAATATACATGTATGTACTTATGTATGTCTCGCGACAGCATAGTAATCTACTTTTGACTTTGTATTTAACGTGCATTACAAATGTAACCGTTTTTTCCAAATACCATAATGGGCAAAACAGTCATCTGTTGAGATTTGACCAAATCACTGATTTATTTGTCCTCTGGGTTTTCTTATGTATATTCGATGATGATAATCGAGCATTTTCTATGCAAACACTACTAGTTATTTTTTATTTTTCAGTTTTTATACTGGTAAACCAAAAATGTACAGCAACAAAACGATAGTACATAATAATATGATGTATATAGTTGATGTCAGTGAATGATATCAACTTTCTTGTGATGAAACTTTGAGCTCTCTCCTTTCCTCAAACTATCATCAATGATTGATCGATGAAGAAACCTTTTGAATTTAATTACTTGTTACTGTAATTTGGGTCCAATGGAAATTTATTGTATTTATTCGCTTTAGTTGGCGTACGGTATGTATTTTATGTCAAATAATTTAAAAGGTTGTCTTCACCAGCTGAAATTGTAATTGGAACAATATAAACTACAAATTATTAATTACGATTAGAAAAAGAGAGGCATAATAATATATGAAGCCTCGGTAGATCAATATGTGGAAAATATGGTGATAAAAGGCCCCCTTTTCTTCTCGACTTCAATAATCCGAAATTTCAATTAACTGGACCTTATGTATATCACAACTTGAAAATCATTTAGCTCAATTTTTCGGACTATGGCTACAATATTATGCTAACTGCTGATGATAGATTACTGGGGAAAACTTCTATGAGTACATACACGCGACGTACAACGTAGATTATACATAGATTTTTAATCGACAAAACTAATGAAGCTTTTGCGATTTAAACTCAAACAAAATACATAAATGAATTTTGAAATCTTTCGTAAATACCTATACATACCAAATATTCATGGACAAAACAAAAAAGATAAAAACGTCGACCATAAAATTGTCGTTCATTCCCTATTCAGTAGTTTCACTTTGAATACATGTAAGTACGGTATACAACAAATGATGATACATATGCTACAATAATAATATGGTTGTTATCTCTATATACTATTTCTTATAAGTCATTCAGCTCAAAAATGTGTAATTCCAGTTCCCACTATAAAATAACATTGATGAAAGACTATAGGTGTACTTGTGTAGCACTAAAAATAATGTTATTCATAAACGATATTATGTATTGCAAAGTAAGTAAGCTGTTTTAACTATGATAGCATATTAAGAGTATCAAAATAGTTTAACTGTTGACTATATTATTATAAGTATCTTTCTATGTATGTACGTTATACTTAATGATGTGTACTTTGCGAAATGATCATTATTACGATAACAATATATAAGTATCTATACTTAGATATATATTGTACCAGGGTAGATCAATAAGACCTATATATAATTACATATTGATCTACTCTGTGAGTATTATGGAGCTTCAGAAAAGTCAAAAGTCAAAAATCTCCATTCAAATGAATATTTCAAATCTCTATTCAAAATTGTAAAGTTAATTCGGGATTGTCCATAAAGTAAGTATGTAAGTAGTGCGCCACTCTATTTCCATATAATATATTGGAGTCAATAAGCTACAATAGGCTCCAATTGACTTCAATTAATTTGATCGCCGATTCTTAACTTTTGACTTCTCCGAATCGTTAATATTAATTTATACACATATTAGCCATTACCGTTGTGTGTCTGTGTTCTGGTTTTCCCCGTTTGAATAGTGTAATACACATTTAGAACATAAACTTGTAAATCAAAATATTAGTGATTATCACTATGATATGAAAGTCGAAAGAAACGGAATAAAAAATGATCGAATAAAATCAAAAGAAAAAAAGCATTACTAGTCACATTTACATTTTTCATTCATTTTAACTGTTTTTTGTAGACAAAATCTACAAAATTCCTGTACTGCATACGTGCATATACCATCTAATACATACTACATACACAAGTGTTGGACCCGAATAAATATTATCTAATAATATTATAAGTTATTTAAAAGTATATGGAGAAAACGAGAAAACTATCATTGAGTCCTTGAGATCCAAGTTCCAAGGGAAAGAAATTTTTCACTGGATGGCAGGCAGATTTGCCCGACTCCCTTTCGTTTTGCATTACACTTTGGATGCCACAAAAACGAAAATTTCTTAAAAAGTACGGGTCTTTTACATGTTACCAAATGCCATTCCTTAGTTCATAAGTAGAAACGGTTATTTACTTCGAAGCAAAGGATCACCGCAACCCCGTGAAGCAAAATCCGTGGACAAACCTGGTTCGAGTCCCACAACGGACTGGACACATTTGTGGTTATAAGGTATGCAGGAATCAGGCCCCGCAGTTCCTAATCTCTATAGACATAAATCATGATCCAAAAGTACTAATTTTCAAGGGCCAAACTGTAACAAATTGGTTCAATGTATCATATAACTTACACGCCGAAATCGGTCATATACATGTGTGCATATGGTGCTCGGAATTCAAGGACAAGGGCCAAATTTTATGTATGACATGGTATGACACGGGTACAATCCAAACCTATATGACCTATGACTTTCCAAGAAAACGGGAATGCGGTAGGCAGAACTAGATAGTATAGTACACATCACATAATATATGTATGTATGTGTGTTTTAGTGCCGTTACACTTGTCTTCTATTATCCGTATAATAAGTATAAGTATCTATTTCCTCAGGAAAGGAAACCAAAGTTTCTCGTACACACTTAACACATACATGTTTACCTACATGTGGTGCAGTGTTATATAATATTGTTATATTATGACTCTTGTATATAGTATATATATATATTATTGAGCTGCAGAGTTTTGTCTTGCTTGAAAACTTTATACGTTAGTTTAAATAAAACCGAGGACGAGTGAGCAAGGTGAGGAAGAGTAAAGTCCCATACAAATATTTATTTGGCCAATCCTCTCTAATTTGTAATGACAATTTATCTATTGAGAGTGACTGAAGAAATTCATCATTGTTTTCATATTTTTTAATTTTATATTAGTATAAATTCAACCCTACTACTATTTATTATTATTATTATTATTATTCTTATCGCAGTCACTATAAACTATAATACATGTAATATGTAATGTGTACAATGTGAGTACATGTATATATATGTGGAACTCATACTGCCCATAGTATAAATAAATACAGAGAGACGAGGAGAAGCAGTCAGGAATTGCAGTTCTGCAGATGTACTTACATTTCTAGGCCTTAGAAATTCTAAGGGTAATAATAATATCATCTCGTCATTCGTCATCATTAAATATTTATTAAGCAAAGTGAAATTCCTCGAATATTTGTCCGCAGTTTTATACTTTCGAAATCCTTTTGATCTTTGTGCAAATATAATTTTATATTTCTTCTTGAGTGTGTTTCATACTTGCAAAATTGTGTGTTCAATTAAATTTCTAAGATCATAAGATATCCGGCATTCAAACGCTGAACTCATAACTGTCAACGTCAAACGCAAAAGTCAAAAGTTGGTGAATTGTTATTAGTGTTTATTGTTTATGAGTGTGTGTTTGTAAAATATATTAAGCATACTCAAAAAGTATTTAAGCAACTAGATAAGTGTTATCCATTAAAGATCAACATTGACATTCCAGAGTCAAAAATTTTAAAGTGAGTGTTTGACATTTATTTGGAAAAATATCATATAAATCAGTGTAATTAATTACCAAATTAAGTATACTATATCATCTTCTAAATGACAAGTCTATTACCAAACAGTTTACATAAGGGCTAAGGCAAAACCCGCCGAACGATGTAAGTTTGTAAACATATACTCAATAAATTTTGCTTAAAATTGTTCTGCATAAATTCTAACACGTCGATCGACACACAAATATAACAACCTTAATTAATCTTATCGCATTGTTACTTGTTAATGGGGTGTAACTGTGAACTCTGTTCTGTCAAAATAAAATAGATACTTTTACTCTCCGTACAAAGGATTTAACAAGATCCTCTTCACTCTTCATTATAAGAACTCGTCTTATTCTTTCAACATTCAACCGAAAATCATTGTTGGGGACTTCGGAAACCAACTGACATCAAATGAAGATGCTTGATATAAGCAAGTTTGATCCTGGTAAGTGCCAAATATGTGTGTAAACTTAATACCTATTTCATAACAATAATGCAAACGATGTTATTTGCTTATATATTTTTGCATAGTATGTTTTCATATAATAATATCCTAATATTCCTTGTTGTTCATGGTACGCATATTATAATATTAAAAAACGACGTTGTAACATGATAAATGATACCCTTTAATTTAATAGTAGGAAATATTGGCATGTGTATGAAGCGAGTGTAGGCCGGTGTAGGAATTCCTTTTCATTTTATTTTTATACCATTAATATATTCGTATAGATTTCTATTTCCTTTTCTAAAGTATTAAAGATATTATCAACCTAGTGTATGTTGTTTTCTGTTTTATGCTTGGTGTTATCGGTATTATAAAAAAGGCCTATATATACACAATACAATAATACAAACTTGAAGGCACAGTAAAATGTGCATGTGGAGTATTTGCTGCCTGCAGAAAACACCATGCTAATCATGAATTATTTATGTTTCTCATATTGCTGTAGTATACTGCATAATGTCGTATGTATACATTACACATATTACTATATAGGTGAGCTGAGTATTGAGTACAGCACAGTAGAAAACTTTATTGATTTGCCTTTTGCACACAGTTTTATTATTTATTCATGTCTCATGTCCATGGTCTTTTGACGTGTCAGAAAGATTTCCCTATGCTTTTGATGTTCCTTTCTTTTTCGCCTTTCTCAGTTTCAACATACTTTATACTTTTATAAATGTAATGTATAAATAAATATCGTAGGGTTTAAAGCGGGGGTGGTATAATATATAGTTAATATAGTGAAAAATAAATAAATAAGAGTAATAGGGTCCTAGGATGCTAAATGTTGTATACCACCAACCGTATTTTGTTTTGTACGTACAATACACAAGTGCTCGTTTTATTTCTAAAACCATTTCAAAAGTACTCAATATACACTATTAGTTGAGTCCTAGTTTTTAAATAGAGTAATCATATCAATTATATTTAAGATTTAAGTGAAGAGTATGCATGATGTTTAATACATCATATTACAAAATACTACATACATATTCTATGCTCATTGTTTGATGAAAGGTAAATTTTAAAGTAGTAAAAGCATTCATAAAGTCTCATAAAGAGATCGAACTGCATAAACTTTCCCAAGGTGTCAAATTTCGTATTTCTAAAGCAAAAACATAACCGATGCAAAATATTGAATGTGGACTCCACTTAATGCGTTTCTTAGTCTGGTTTAAAGCTGAAAAGCTGTTGAGTAGTACGTTCAGAAACTGATTAAAGCAATGAAAATTAAATGAGTAAAAAATGTGACACATAAAGGAGTTTTTTATGTAAATTTTTAATTACAGTGTTGCTACAACTAGCCAATAACTTGGAAGAGTCTCGAAATGACGAATTCTTCAAAGATGAAGAAATAGGATTCCTTAGTGACCTTCTTCAAGGTATGAAAACATTTTGATATTGCATAATATATAAAGTAAGTATGTATGTATGTTTGTACATGTACATGTAAACATGCGAACATTGGCTGCCTTTCTCACTATGTACATACTTAAGACATATTTTCTTTTATTGTGTTGCATTAGACTCACAACTTCATGCTCTCGTAAAAGTCCATAATTCGATTGCCGAAAAAGATGATAGATTTCATCCAGTCCTTAGTAACGCAACCGAGGTGATGGAAGACGTACTGGAAATTCTGTGCTCACATGCCAATGAAGATAATCCAGAGTGTTTAGATTTGTATGAATTGCTCCAAAGTCCTCACCTACAAGGTACATAATATGTACATACCAATTACAAAAAAACAGCTTAAATATACTTTGTTTTTATCAAATAGCATGACCATATAATAATAATAATAACAACAACCAGCAGGATGTAATGTTGTCCTTGAGTACATACTAATCTTCAGTTAGATTTTTACGCAATATATTATACTTTACCTAAACATCATCTTTGTTACAGGGGTCCTTTATTCTCACGACATTATTGCCCAAAAAGACTATTTACCTAAGGTAATTTTAAAATTTACATTCAAATTTAAAAGTTCAAAGTCTTTTTCACACATCACAGTATAAAAATAACTATTTATGCATGCATTCATTTTTTCATCCCATTTTTAGTTACCCGATATTCCCCCACCCGAAGGACCGGACGTCGACGATGCAGAGGAAACCATCAAAATTGTTCAACTCGTTAAATCCAATGAACCTTTGGTGAGAATAAACCTTACGACTGCCTTTTTTCGTTTTTTATTCAAAAAAATGTTGGGGAGCTCTTAAATCTCTTATAACGGGGAAATATAATGGGTGAAAGTTGAGAGCCCCAAAAGCAATGTTTACTCCTACGCTGCGTGTACATATATTTATATAGATATTATAACATATTATACATAAAACTATTTCATGATGGTGAACTAATATTATACTTGTACATGGAAATGCATGAATTGTATATTGGGAGTACGTATAGTTATAACTATAATGAAAGAATCTTATGAAGGTACATACATACATGCAGCAGCTCTTGTACACTGGGGAAAATGAATCATACTATTCATTACCAGTTATTTTACCCTTGATCAAAAGTTTTTGTGACTGTTTTCATGCTACTTTTTTCAAAAATAAAAGGATGGGGCTAAAACAGCGGAACCCATCGTGGTAAGAACCTTTAGAAACCAAAAACTACATATGTCAATAAACTACAAAATAACAAGATAGATGTGTTGTGAGCTTTGTTTTTGGTTTTGGTTTCTGTTTAACAGTGGGAAAAACGGGTTTTATAATTTTAATTTGCGTGTGCTTTTTCTAACATAGTGTTGTGAAGGCAGAGATACACCTTTGGGAAAATATAAAATAATGTTGATGTTCAGAAAAAACGAGATTCTAAACTTTTGTCTCATGGATTAAAGGATGAGCTTTGGAACTAATATTCCTTAGAAAATACAACCCACCGTCCCGCATCGAATAGAATGTTGTCTTTTCTAATCGAGTTATCTTTTTATCAAGTAGCAGATCATAAAATTACAATTAGTTTTAGTCATTGCTTATTATGGTTTCAAGTTTTAATTATACTACTTTGACTTTGAAAAGAAACATGATGTACGGTTTGAGTTGGACTGTTGTTGTTAATTGATGAGATTACAAATTTGTTTGTAATGTCATCGTCAGCAAACAAAACGTCACACCAGTGTGACGGCCTGAATGTAACGAATTACTTAAAGTATTTGAAAGGTGCATCGTCTTTCGTCTAACAATACACAGATTAATACGTTTTGTTCGTTTGTTTTTTGTCATTATTGTCACGAGTTGCAATCTTACTTTAATTTTCCTATTGTTGACCGTTAGGGAGCAACCATTAAAAAGGATGAGGAGAGTGGAAAAATCACGATAGCTCGAGTAATGCATGGCGGTGCAGCAGACCGATCTGGCTTAATATATCCTGGCGATGAAGTTGTGGAGGTACTTATTTAACTATACATAGTTATTAAGTCCTGTTATTTTTTTTATAGATATTGCCTTTTGCTTTACTGTGGGTACACTGTATTTTACACCATCATTTGTCTGTATTTTTGTGAAAGGTTAATGGCTTATCAGTGGAAGGGAAAACGCCAGATGACGTTCTCCAGATTCTAAAAAATTCAGAAGGAACAATCACCTTCAAACTGATACCTGCTAGTGAAACGGGTCGAGCAAAAGTAAGCTGTTTTTTCTGTCGCTTTCTCCAATAATAAAATGCTTCCTATACTACATAATATTATTTTATTATATCGAAGCTATAGCGAACTAGATATTATTGCCAAGTTTATTTTACCTTTTTTTTTCATTGTATAATTTATAATACTACATGGCATTCCTCTGATTCTGATTTTGGGAGATAAAAACAATATAAAGCCAAAAGTCAGCATTCTGCCATATAAACAATATAGGTATTGTATTGTGCACTATGCCCTTTGCATAATGTCAAGTTGTTTTTCATCTCCCCGTGTCATGAAAAAATTATGCTAAGAGCTTTATCTTTATTCATTACTTTCTCCGTCAAAGTATATTATGGATATCTTGTACATATTTTATCTCAACAGCGTGAGTCAAAAGTTCGAGTGCGGTGCTTATTTAACTTTGATTCGAAAGACGACCCTCATATACCCTGTCAAGATGCGGGCTTAAATTTCGTCAAAGGAGATATTCTGCACGTTGTCAGTCAAGATGATTTATATTGGTACGTCAACACTATTTACATTAAAATACCCTTTCATAATATATAGAGGTGCCTATACTTTTAACTGTAAACATTCCAGTAATGTTGTGTCTTCGTACTTTGTACTTAAACCATTACGAGTTAGACATTTGTACACAGTTGTACTTTTGTTTATTTGTGGATGAGATTTCGGAATGACGATGCCAAATGTAGAATGAGAAGTTCAAGCAGTAGTTTTTAGCACAAAGTAGAAAGCTTTCATTCTTCGTTCATGAATATTGTATTGTATTACGTATTGTCAGTGGGGAGCGGGGATTTAAACTTATGGCATAATGTATAAAATGATAAATTATTCGTTGGTCTTTCGTTGGGTAAAGGTGGCAAGCACGGCGAGAAGGGGATAGAACGATGAGAGCTGGTCTAATTCCTAGTCGGGCATTACAGGAAAGACGAGTGCTTGTAGCCAGAACGGCTGAAAATGAAAATAATGGTAAGAAATTGTCTAACAAGAGTTGTATTTCAAAACCCAAAATCAATTCGATTATATTGTACTGACTATATAATATACTAAACTTGTACATACAGCATGAAATGAAACTTTAATCTCCATTATTGTGCATTTCACTAACAAAAATAGTGCTGGAAAGAAATGATTTTCTAAAGGAAAAATACTATGTATTACTAATATTAACTTATGTTGTACATAAACTGTTAAACTAAACTATCAACTATCACGGCTGCTTTCCTTCTTTGCTGTAGTCTATAGATAATCTTGAAGCTAGTCTCATATAATTTAATTGACTATAAAAAGAAACATCTTATTTTTCACTTCAACGAATAATTAATAATTTAGCATTTTTCGATTCAATCGGTAATTCAACGAAGCTAGCTAATTTCCAATCTTTACTAACGTCGTGTATGTATAGTTTTCTATATTTGTTTGCGTTTTCTTTGTAGTTTGTTTCTTATTCATAATTGGTCCCTGTAGTTGTTGTTTGGTTTTTAAAAGCATTATAATGACTGCATAAACATGGTGTAACATGGGATAACAAAAAAAAGCTAACGAGTCAGCTAAATGTAAAGTTTTAATGGGATACTGATGAAAAAATGTACCATTTCTACGCACTACGCACACTTTCAGAAATATCACGTTTAGGTATAAATAATGCATGAATGCATGAAGTAGTAATGAATGCGTATTGTTTACAGCTGAGTGATGTTTCTATCTTTTTTCCATCTCTTTTTACAAAAAATATCGTATATTATGGTACATTTTTTAAAAGGTATTAAGTTGGAATGGTGCATGGGATTAATGACTTTATACTTTTAATTACACATGATCGGGGCTTTTTATAATTGTATTATATGTTTATATTAGGTTTTTTTTCGTGACTGGTTTTGGTTTATATTCGATAGTTGATTGTTCGCCTTGTAAGCTTGTTACAACTACGGGTTCAGGAGCAGGGAGTCTCATTTTAAAAAATTCGGTTATTGGTGGTGGGTCGTGGTCAAAGCAAACTAAGAAAATAGTCTACGATTTGACAGAGAGCGATGATCTCGACCGAGAGGAAATTGCAACTTATGAGGAGGTGGCTAAATTATATCCAAGGCCCGGCTGGTTTCGCCCCATAGTACTCATAGGACCTCCAGGAGTAAGTAAAATCTTGAAAAACTTTCAAAATTAAGATCTTTCTCTTCGCTTGTACCTAAATAACATATTATCTAAAAACTTAAATAGGAATAATTCTAAACGTATCTAAAAACTTTAGAATTGTTCCTATTTCTCAAAAACTTTTAAACTCTAAATCTTCACTCCTCTCTACACTTGATTTGACCAACTAAATTACGGATCAGATTACTGATCTTGTTTACACTAATAATAATTATAAAAGTTAAGTAGTTATCGCCGTGCTAATAAATCTTCATTTTTTCTCATGACTTTCTAGGTAGGACGAAATGAACTCAAAAGGTAAGTTTTACTACGGAACTCTAAATAATGTTATGATATCCGGCATTCCCCCATATAAACTATATTCAATATTTTAAAAGCTTGCTAACCGAAATCAGCGAAGATAAAAAATAAGTAACTGATAACTGATATATAGCACAGATAGGAAAAAAAACCTGCATAATATCCTTGTGACATTGACTATACTGTTCATCCATGAATACATTATACTTTTCCCCAGTGCTTTCACCAACTATTAACATAGAGAAAGTTGTGAAAAAAAGTGCAAATAGTTTTTTGGGCCAACAGCTTATGATATCATCTAGTTGCTCTCATGTTATGTAGGTATCTGTGGTTAATTATTATTTATTGTTGAATCTTTTTTCACGCTGTCTCACACCTTAGACGCCTGATCGATTTAGATCCTGCAAAGTACAAAACAACCATACCATGTAAGTTCATTCGCCGTTTGTGATTAAGCATTCCGGGTTTATATGTATCCACTTACTTATGTAAATATATTACTTACTTTCACACACGCTTTTATCGAATAATTTTTTGTTTTTGTAGATACTTCTAGAGCCCAACGACCAGGTACACATGTTTTTTACTAGCGTGTATGGACAATATTCATCGATCCATTTATGTAATATTATAATGAGTTGCCGCATATAGACGGAAAAATTAAATCAAATTATTTGGCAAAATTTAATAGGAGAAATGAATGGAAAGGAATATTTTTTCGTGAGTCGAGACAAGATGGAAGAAGATATCGCTGCCGGCAAGTTCCTTGAGTTTGGGGAGTATAAAGGAAATTTATATGGAACGTATGTAAAATTTAATTATAATATTTGAGTATGTTAGATAAAAAAATAAAATCATAAATCACAATGCAATACCCATAATATGTTATGCACTTATCATGACAGTTGGTTTTTAATAATGCGGATCATCCTGCGTGTACATTGTGCATATATACACGTGCAAACTTGTGCTCTGAATGGATAAGAATAAAGAATGGAACAGACAAACGGACTAGGCTTTTCCTTTTCTTTTTCAAAATTGTAAAAGTATGTAACCGTGTTCAGGCAGGCCAAAAACAGATCTTTTTCTGAGTATACTTTGTATGCAACTGTCTTCTTAACACGTTAATAAAGTCGTCTATCTATCTATCGCAGTTTTTATTGAAATCAAAATTAGACACAAGTCTAAATTAGTTTTTGTACATACAGATGTTCATTCTTTCTGAGCCTCAACAACTTGTTAAAATCTCAGATTGCCCTCTCCTCGTCAGAAAAAGTCTTTTCGTGTTTTTCAAAAATATATATTTGTACATACCAGTTTAAATTCTGAATAAAATTCGGCATTTCTAATTAATCTAAATTAAATTAAGGTTTTGGCCTTTCAGCCGAAGACTTCCAGCGGCTTAAAATTTGCAGGGCCACCCATGCCCGGAGGAATAAGTCTCTTGGGAATCCTCTTGGCAAGCTCGTGCTTCCACTTGTTGACGTTGGTGCCATACAGTTCGAATTTGGTAGCAAATGGTCCCAACTGCGAACTTATGACGGTCCACAAACTCCGGCCGGCAAAATTTACTAATTAGTGAAAAAAAATTGGCATAACTATTTTCTGCTGTGTCTCAGCTTTGTGTTGCACACATAAAATGAGGGAATAGGAGAAAAAATGCTCTTTCTTTATTTTTTTACCATTGACATTGAAAGCAAGTTGCATTCCGGGATATCCTTGGGTCTTCTCCAGGTTGTACAAAATCTGGAAGAACTCCAGGGTCAGCTTGACCGTGGGTGGGTGAAGAAATTGACGATGACTGTACTTGTCATTATTGTTGATGAGGATGAAGCCCTCCACCGAGTTTTCATTCTTCTCGTCCGACTCTCCCGACGTCTCGCCTTTGGGAGCCAAACTTGTAATCGTCTTGTTCTTGGCACTGGCGTACATTCTCCGGTACATTTGCTCCCCGTACTTTGGCCAGAGATGAAGAAACTCGTGACCGCCCTCGCCCTCGGTCAGCCATCGAATGTCCCACTGACCAAAGGTCATGTACCACACTGAAAAGAAAAAGATGTCGCTAAAAAGTCCGGGGAAATCTCATTGTAATATTTAAAGCGCTGATTGTGAGTATTGAGAGAAATTTAGCTCACCTGGATTTCCAGAGTCGTCCACTCCATTCAAAGCATAAGGAAAGGCTTCCCTCATCTCAATCGGAGCTTCCCAATTCAGGACGTCCTGGAGAAATCAATAAATATTTTGCATGGGTAAAATTTTGGATTTTCCCAAAAGTTGGCGTAAAAAATCACAGACATTTTGACCCATATTTTACGGCATTTATTATTAAACGTTTCAAATAATTTTTTTTTCAATAAAAAAATAACCAACTTCTCCATATTCAGCAAGGGACCCTTGGACCAGCCAAAGAAGAAAAACCAAGTACTGGATTAGATGGGACTTCATTTCTTTGTCAAATGATTGCGGATAATTTACATGTGAAAAATACGGAGCTGAAAATACTTTGTTTCTGTCCAACTAATCAAGAAGTAAAGACAAAAAGTGACCAAATAAATTTCATTTCTTCCTTTTTTGCCTCGTTCTCCTTAAAAAACTAGTTTGTCTATTCCTGTTTTTTTCTGGGGTCATAAAAGACATTGTAACACGTGCCTCAAATTTCTTACAACAAAGTGTACACATGCATTATGTACACCTGCATTGCAGTTCAAGATGAGATAAATTCCACAATTACTAACAAAATGTTATAATTGGAGAAGAACGTTTTTCTAATGAAGCCAAAACGTGAGTGTGTGTACAGACATTTTGATTTGTTGAAATAAAAATCTTGAAACTATGTTAAAGCTCCCGTAATCATGTTGCAATTTTTTCCAAGGACTACGACAAATGGTTTGTTACTATGGTACAGCATTTACAGCATTTGCATACCGTAAATTCTCAACTATTAGTACGCTATGCTTGAATAGTATCGTACCTCAAATAAAAAAATTGTCGAGAAAAAGTGAAAGGAGTTTTAAAATAAGGAATGCTCAATGCTCCATATGAAATGCATGTTAAACGCCAGATTTTAATGGTATGAAGCGAATTTGACGTGAAACTTGAGGACACTAATTGTAAGAATCCTGCCGTATTATTTGAGAATTTACAGTGCGTACAGAGTAAATTACTTTTTATTGATTTTGTATCGTGTGTGAAAAAATTGCCAGCTTGATGAGACAAGAGACAAGAACTAGATGAGATTGGATCAAGTGTTGATTTAATTGTATGTATCTTACAATTTACTCTTTTTATAGTTTATAAATTGTACCTTTTCCTAGAAATACAAATTGATATGGTAGACAACCTTACTAGACCTTTAACGCCCTTAACAGAGTTGCACAGAGTACACAGTACAAATTAATGCACTGGCAAGCAAGTTAAACTTGTTTTACGTATAGTCACGTCGCGTCGTTGACAATTAATTGCATACTTGTGCATAGTTTCATCACCTTTAAGAAATAATTTTCTTGTCTGGCTCATTTTAATTTGTTACGAAAAAAATACGACATTATACCCTTCGAAAAAAATCTCATCTAATCTCATGAAAATTTCATGAGATTTTACAAGGTTGGTAATTTTTGATGAAATTTTCATATTTCTTTAAAATCTTGTCAAAACTTGGTCAAAATTGGTAAGACGTCGGACCAAAATCGTGTCAAATTTTCATGAGATTTTTTCGCACAATTTTTTCATAAGGGCAGACACTAACAATGTAAATAGACTGTCGCTTTCTTTATTTGAAATGTATCTTATGTACGTGTATTGAAGGACGGTGCACAGTCATGTATCATGTGGTATCTGTCAAAAGTAACAAGATTCGTGCCAAAGTGGTACTAAACGGAGTACACTTACAATTGGTACAAGCAAAAAGTAGGGTAATTTGCCATTCTCCTCTTTCATGTTTTTGGATGTTACGTACGCAATTTTGCCTACATTAAACAAATATATCAGCTACACCTTAAATGCGTTTCATGACGAAGTTATCGATTGAAAATACGTGGACAAAACATGGATAAAACATGTCTCAAGCCTACATTTAAATCTAAAGGTCTATTGTTTTGATTCTGTGTATTTACCTAAGTACACATAATATGTGTTAAAATGGAGGTTCTTCGCCGTCCTCCATGAACCTTTCACTACGTCCAACGCATATCCTTGTTTTCCGTGTCTCATGAAAAACACACAATCCTAAAACCAAAACGTACCATTATTTTGTTTCTGGTTGGGAGAAAACACCAAACCTACCAAAAATATGACTAGATTGTTGTTAAGACTTTTGCGCTTTTTGTTGTATTTATTTGCTTTCCCTCATTTTTAGGAGAACATGGTGCGCGCAAGTACTGAGGAAAAAACAAGTTAACTGCGTTGCGTTGGAGCCGTAGGCGTGTAGTAACAACCCACTTGAAAATAGGTATTATGCAACAAGCTAGCGCTTTGCGCGAATTCTGCTGCACACACAAAGCTGGCGAAATTTACTCTTTGTCGGTGGAGGTCATGAACTGCCCAGAAGCTCATACTGAGTAAAGTTTTAAACTTTTGGGCCAAATTTTGAGTACTTTAGGTTGAGAGAACATTTGTTTCATCTCGGTTTAAGTGAATTTAATGTTGAACCGTTTTACGTGCAGAGGTCAAATTTTTTTTATCAATCTAGATCACTTTTTGCGGAAAATCTAATGAAATATCATAAAAATCTTATCAAAAATTGTAATTTTCGTCAAATCTCATCAGGTTTTTATGAAATATGGTGAGATTTTTTTCTAACGATAGGAGCTTTTGCCAAATTTTCTTATTTGGTGTTTGATAACAGTCAGGTTTTTTGTGGAAACTATAATAGGTTTGGCAAAAAAAATAGAGCGTTCCATAAGCTTAGTGTACACTGGACAATGTACATACAGTCAGTAAATAGGACACAACAAACACCTTTTGTTGCTGCGGAGTGTATGCATAAGTATATGACGATGTGTAAACAGTAAATAGGAAGGAAAGCAAAAGAGGCTTGTGAACCCAACGAACCTAAAATTGACAAATGCTGAGGCTAGCAGTTCGTTTTCTACCCTGACCTCAACTATAAGCTAGAAAGCTACGCTGTCCTATTTTTTATTTCTCAAAAAGCCCGTTCCGCAAGAGCATTTTCACCTTTTTGAAGAGTTTAGAGTCATCCGTTGTGAAAAATGTTGTCTTTTGGGGAAAACTACTACAATTTTCGAACCCTCGAAATTTGCTCCTCCACCTGCATCCTGCCCCTGGAGATGAATGTCGAAACCGGAAAGCTAAAAATTCAGGGGATTAGCCGACGAAAGTGGCGAACGTGGGTAGTTTTCACCCTCTTGCTTTTCCTCCATGGATTGTACGTAAACTTTCGCCTGTTTCAGTTTCTCTTCATTTTCCCGCACAACTCCTCGTTCCTCTACCATCTGACCATTCACTTTGTCTGCGGGGTGGTCGACATCATCTTCACCTTGTGGGTGGTCTACATTTTTGTATTGAAGGCGAATTCTTTTCAAATTACGTTCAACGAGCTCTTTTTTAATCGCCGGGAGAAAATTCAACATGCTGGATCTGAGAGTAAGTTTTACTTCCAATTGCGATAAAACCCCGTTTTTGAAAGAATTACCAAAATTTATGCGTTTAAATAGGTCGAATGTCAACCCCAAACGGTACACAAAAAGGATTTGTTGGACGACCCCGGATCACCGACTACAGTCGACAGGAGTTGATGACGATCGTGGAGCCCTTTTTAATCGCCCCGTCTTTCCTCCTGTTTGTCGTCATAATTTTTGTGGACCCCACAAGACTCCAGCTGGTCTATTCCGCCGTTCCATCGTGTTGTCAGAATTGGATGACCTACGCCGTTCTCATCCCCATCGAATTTATTGCCTATGCCCAGTGGTTTGCTATCTTTCACTTTATCGTCAACTTTCACTCCCTCTGCTTCCTCAAGTGTGAGGCGGACGCTCTGGCTATGTATCATGAGCTGGCTGAAATGTAATTAATTTTTTAATGGAAAATTCCAATTTTTTTTCATCGCATGGCAATTTCTTTATCGCATGAATTTTTTATCTGCATGCAGAAGCAACCCAGAGTTTGGAGAAAATGTGCGACGGAAGAGTGAAAAAGTCTACCACAGTCTAGATGGAATGTACCGGTCACTGAGGAGACTCGAACTGTTTGTCCAATTATTCAACCACGGGAATGCGACCATCATCTTTCTTTTCAAACAATATTGCTTCGCCATAACAATCTTTACGGGCTTCTTCGGGATTCGGATCACCCCGAATCACGCACTAGTCGGTGGGATGAATTACATTGTGGCACTTGACCTGACCTGCGTCTTTGGGGTGTTGTTTGAAAAGGGGTTCGTGGTCAAGGACAATATTCAGGGGTTGAAGAGGGAGGCGTATCGAGCAAGTCATCAGATTCTGGGCGGGGTGGAAAGGCGGGCAATTCAGAGGAAAATTCGGGCCATTTCCAATATTGGGATAAAAGTGGGCGAATTTCACACTTTTGAGAGGACGTCAACTCCCAACTTTATTCAATTTGCCAGCCAACAAATCTCCAGCCTTCTTATTACTTTCCGAGACCGGTAAAAAATGATTTTGGACGTTCAAAAATTTTAGATTTGTTTTATGAAAACCGACAATTTTAGACAAAAAATTTTATGAAACTCAAGAAAAATGTAATTCGAGAAAAATTTTAGCATTGAGGTCCCTAGTTTTAAATGACTAAGGTGAATTTCGTTTATTTTACAATTTTTTGCACATTTAACTATTTTTCAAAAAAAAAATTCTCAATAAATTTGTAACGTTTTTACATCAGTTTTTTGGCTTAAAATTGGCAAAGTACGTTTGCAAAAGAAGGGAAAGCTTGTCAAGGGACACCTGGGTCAAAACTTGGGCTTTCTCTCGGACTTCGGGGGCGGTGGTTTGGGCGAGGGCCTGAAGCTGCTCCACAGTGGCCAAGGTGATATCGGGAAGCTCGTTGAATCCGTCGATCCAGGACTGAAGAAGAACGCCAAAGGAGTCAAGGAAATCCCAGAATCCACCATAGTACAAGAGGTAAATGAAGTTGTCCAGGGCAAGTCGGTTCTGGATTTGCCGGGAGTCCAGGGCGACCTGGAGATTTCCAGTAATGTTGGTGGCCTCACCGACGAGGTCCAATTCATTAGCCTCCCAGAAAATGAGCGCAAGGCCGTCCTCAAATTGATGACGAACTCCTCGAACCTGGGCAATGGTTTCAAGTGCTCCAACAATGATTGAAGTGGCGTTCAACTCACTAAAGTAGTTCCAGAAACCAATGACTTGCTCCACGGTCAATGTCGGGGGCTCTGGAGTCTCTAAACATTTTTGACCAACAAAATTTTAAAATTTTGAAACATTTAATAAAAAATAAAAAATAGTTTCAAAATTTGTAAAAAGGTTTTGTACCCTCAGATGGAGGACTAAGTCTGGCCTTCAATCTCTGAAGATGCCCAGCGAATTCTGCGAGGGCTTTATCAGTATCGGCATCGAGCAGGGCGAGATTTTCGGGGGTCAGGAAAATTCGGGTAAACTCCTCAACTTTGGAGTAGTAGGCAAAAGTTTTGGTGCCAAATGCGGTGAGGAAGGTTTGAATGTGGGGGAGGTAGATGACCAAATTTTGGGGGATGTTTTCCTTGTCGTCGACCCATGCTCTCCAAAAGTCCTCTGACCTGTAAAGGAATTCCTCGAGGTCGGGAATGTTGTCAAAATAGTATTCATTGTACAGCTCGTACATGTCGACGGGGGTGTCCTCAAAGTAGGAGTAGAGGTCAGAGACGTAGTCGCCATAGAGATAGAGACAGTCTTCAAGGATGAGGAAAATGTCCTCAGTGATGATCTCTGCATCTTCAGCACTGAGCCAGCGGAGGTAGTTGAGGAAACTGTCCAAGTTTAAGTCCTCAAGGGAGCCCTTAAGCTGAACGGAAGGTTGAGTTTGGACCTTGACCTGGTGGCTTGACGCGACTCTTCCCGCTTTGGCCCTGGTCATCGACTCCTTGAGTTGGCTCAAGAAAAATTGTACCTTGGCAACTATAAATGGAATTGAAATAAAAATAAAAATTCAGCAATTTTGTCAGGTAATGAAACTTTGTTACCCGGGATTTTATAAAACTGCGGGATGTTACCTTGAGTTGAAAATTGCCCTTTTTTAGACGGAGCTGCCGAGGAGGGAGAAGCCAGGGCAAGGAAAAGGGCTACGCCCAAAAGGGCTGCCACACAAAATTTCATATTGCTCGATAAACAATG
>JAQIVE010002416.1:0-19987 GCA_034698285.1 Sminthurinus bimaculatus | reverse complement strand
GTGATTTTGTCCGAGTACTTTTCCCCTTCAATGCTATTCTGCCTGTTTTTCCTGGAAAAAGAGTAGATTATAAACATGAAAATGGAATGAACTTATCTAGTACTACTTGTACATATAAGTGTATGTATAATATAATATGAGCACGGACGATAATGCATAAACAAAAATAATAACAATCTCCTTTGCAAATTTTGCCTTTCCTTCCCAACAGCGACAGCAACAACAACAACACAACACAGCACACGGCCTGGCCAACGTCAAAACAGAGCACGCACAGGCCGAGAAAATGAGACGGGACAAAAAACTAAAGTAAAAGAGAGAGAGAGAGAAGAAGAAGAAGAAAGCGATAGAGAAAACGAAGGCGAACAGCGGGAAAAGTCGACACAAAAATGTTGTTGGTATTCCGAGGAGCCCGGCATTCGGTTCTCGAATTCGTTTAGTCAAGCAACTCAAGGCACGGCACACCAAGGCAAGTCAAGTCAAGCCAAGGAGAGGCAAGGCAAGCTGGCCGTCTGTCAGAATGAAAAATGACAAGTTCTCCTCATATTAGTTTATGGAGAACTCAAAGCATTTCAATATTCCCCGTGGCCATACATTATGCTTCTATCTCACATTTTTATCGCTCTCTTCTCTTTCTCTTCCTTACTTCCTTCATGGCTGGTTGCTTGTCTGTCTCCTCTCGGTTCGTTCACTCCGTCGCTTGTTCCCCTTTTTCCACTCTTCGAACCCAGGCACAGACACAGACACAAGTGCTCCACTTTGCTTGTTCATATCCCTACTCCTACTCCGCCTTCCTCCAGTTTTCTCCCTATTTTCATGTCTATCGTTTCATTTCTTCGTCTAGTTGAACATGTACAGTTTTCTATCGTATACAAAGTGACTGGCGTTGGAATTGTATCAAAATTAAAAACTTGAATTCAACTCAGCGTATGCATATACATATTTATGCTCTTCGTATAAGCTACAAAATGAGCTTTTCATCCTGTTTTGTAAAGAGGGTTGACTCAGATTAAGATTTGAAAAAGATTGTACAGTTGATATACAATGCCTATACGTGATGTCATAATAACATTGATCATAATAAATACATGAGAGCTTCTTAGTGCTGACTCGTCAGTATTTTCCTGATTGTTCTTTTGCCACATCCTCAATCCTTTCTTTATGTGTGTGAAAATCATAATAATCGTAGTCGGATAATATCCAACAACCTACTATCTGTATACAGTATACAGTTATAAGGCTTCATCTCTGCCCCGAGCTTGTGGTTTGGTATGGTTTTGGCTTTTGTTTTTGTTCACAACTCTATTTGTTCTTCTCCCCTTTCTCCTCCTAACTACGCGTCTTATCACTGTGCAAAATGGCAATATGTATATGTACAATAAAATACAATATATTCTGTATTACAAACAACCATGACGTTACAAATGGATATGATATATGTATAATACGTAACTTTTAAAAGTGCGTTATAACGCACGGAATTTAAGAGTAGGCAAGCAGACAGTGCATTTTATCATGTGAAGAAAAGAGATGCAGAGTCCCCAAACTTTGGCTGTATACTTATGTGTACGTACAGTTGTGGAGACAGAGTGTAGGTCTGCGTATCCCCGGTTTTCTTACTCGTGCATACGGGTTAAATAATTGGTTGTTTTAGGAATCTTTTATGCATCATTTAGTCCAAAGCATCATGTAGAGAGAGAGCCTCGTTTTTCAGCCCTAGTTCACGCCATGTGGCCAAACTGTTTAATTAATGAATCCAAACTCTCCTACGCACACACAAATGTACACACTGAACACGCAAGCAGGAAGGGAAGGAGCGCGTCGCCATTCAACGTCAACTATCGTAGAAATTGGGACTGATGCTGGAGTTTAGGGCCGTGCCGGTTGCTCCAGACAAGTTTTTTATGCTAGCAAATACAGCAGTTTTGACTTTTTAGAAATAAACATGATCATTGCATCAATATCATTGCATTTACGTAAACCTGATACAGACAGGGAGATGGCTCATAATTTTTTAGAAAATGCGATGCTTTTACTTGTGAAACTTTTTGTGGTGACTCATATAATGCTCAAAATTTAAAAATGTTGCACGAAAATATTTTGTCCTTGATTTGAGAGGAGTATGTAAAAATTATGTACGGACAATGCATTTAATTTTTGAATTATCCATTTTTTGAGCATTTTTTAACAGCTCACTAACTAGCGTTTTCTTTATCAACTGTATATGTATGTATAGTGCATAGTTTAAGACTTCTGGTTCTTGTACCTAAATAATGTAGAATATTGGGTTAAAATGGCGGGGTTAAAGAGTTCCTGGGGAAAATTCCGGTAAAATTATTGTACAATGAGAGCTATGAAGCAAAAAGTTTTATTATTACGCAAAACTTTTCCCACATAGCAAATTATAAACTTGATCAAATGCAGACAAACAAAACTTTTTGGGGCAAAAACTCTACAATAGAATGTACATACGCCTACTTATGGTACACGCTGTACATTGTATGTATGTTGTACATTACAGACAAAAAGAGGAGACTTAAATATTGTTAACAGAAGAAATATTATGACTGGTAGAGCGGAAACAAAAAGGAAACAAGTCAAAGTCAAGTATAAATAAATACCGAAGGATTTTATAAAATCACCCAAAATCCAATCTTGGCAAAATGCTTGCATGTTGCAAGGAAGTTGTAAAAATAGAAAATTTTGCATTGTTGCATTTTTCTACATATGTATATAAAATTTACAAACACACTTTCAGGTTTAACTTACACAAAAGGAAACAAAATGGAAAATCAAATCGAATCCAGACGAGACGGCTCCAATCAACAATAATAAGGAAAGTTGAATTATGAATAGTTGCCACACATTCCCTTTTTCTAGACATTCCTTCAAAATACTTTGAAATTTCCAGGAGAATGCACGATATTTTTGAAAAAATGAAAATGCCTATTCCTATTCTATTCTATATTCTATTCTATAATAGAATACAATACCATATACAATACCATATATGCATGTATGCCAGCATACTTTATAAAAATAGTGCGCTTTTCCTCAGAAAAAGAACCATTATTAATTTCTGCTGTTCGAGTAGACTTGACTCACGTCAAGTTTGCCTCAAAAGTCTGCTCAAAGCAAGTTTCGAATTTCAACTCAACATTGGCTGATAGCTCTTCCCTTCATCATTCAAATGTATGTATAATGTATACGAGACTTATTTACAAAATGTGTATCCAAACTTTGCTCCGCGTATTTTTATCATGGAGAGAATGAAAACGAGCTAAAAAAGCTGGTGAAAAATAATTCAAAATTGGAAGGATAAAGTCAGAGCACAACATATCGTATGTACTATGTACATTGTACATGGATGGCTCTTCTTTTTCGTCTCGAGACCTGGAATTTTTCATAATAACATTTACCTACAAACTGCGCCTCGTCCTCATCACAGCAATAGCAATACATAGCAGCTTACTTGACTTTCCCATGTTTTGTGTCAGGATGGAATATCGGTGGATGCATATGCATATGTTGTATGCATGTTTACAGTTTACACAAAAGATACAAAGCATGTTGTTGAAGAGTAGAAGAGGCCATCGTTTCCTCATCTCCTCTCCTCTTTTTAAATATACAATATTTACATCAAAAATATCATTACCCGACAAAGACGACACGACTCTTCCTCTCCCTTTTCGATCCATAATATACATGTGTACATAGTTAACGGGATTGGCAGATGAAGACGGTGCCGGTGAGAGACTCGACAAAGATGAAAGAGAGAGAAAAAGAGGTAACGAGATTGAAAACGGAGCAGAGAATATCATCATCACTTTTTCATCCTCATCATCCACCTTTTTGTCGTTCTTGTTGTCGTCTTTTTCAGCCCACTTCTACTCCTCGTCATCAGCATGTCTTTGGCTTTGAGAAGAGAGAGAGAGAGAGCGAGAGAGACTGACTGAGGATGTGATACATTTTGGCTGCATCAAATCGCAGCACATCCTATCACATTGTATGATATCCCTGAATACTGCATACATAAAAGCAGTCATTTGACTCTCGCCATATTCTTCTCCCTGATGAAATTCCCAAATATCCAATCGACTTTTTCCAGCTTCTATGTATAATGTATACTTTGCATTTTGTACATTCTCTAGACCATGGATTCTGGATTTCCGATAGATAGACTTGCCTTGTTTTGCTCATGTATTTATATTATACAGAACAAACTTGCGAGATGAGAGTCATAAGACAAAAGCTGACTGCTGTACTAACAGTGTATTGGGCAAATGGGGAAAGTATCAAATAATCTGTGCCTGGGAAAATGAGCTGATCGCTTATAGAATATACATATGTACAATGTATTATACAATACCAAGCTTTATTTTAGGATGGAGATTGAGGCCACTGCCGCGATTTGGTATTTGGTCATCATTTGCGTATGTACAATATGCACCAATTTCCAAGCCTTTGATTCAGGGGCAGGATTTTAAAATGTGTGATCCACAGGCAATTTTGATCCAGCCGAGTAAAAATGTAAATACGTGGATGAAAACGTGAGCGGATGATGTGACATGACATGACATGATGTGACGTGATATGATATGATATGATATGAAATGATCTGGTTGTCTATAAATAGTCCACAATCTAGAGCTGGACGAAATAGATGAGTATGAGTGTTGGAGTTGGTGCAAACTCAGCTCAGCCCAGTTCTGATCCTCGGAAAATAGGCCGCAAGTTAATGCATTAGCCAGTGTGTGTTTTTCCATATACATACACAACTCGGTTTCATACCCTCTACATACATAAACCGAGAGGTAGTTAAGTCAATCTGTTGGGTTGTGGGTTGATGCCTTTATCCCTGCAAAGCATGACATGGCATGGCATGGCATAACATACCATGGCAATCCTGGGGAAACCGATTTCGGCTTGGAAATTCTGCTAAGTGTGACGCAACTTAGTTTGATTGCCACGGATCCGATTTACGACGTCGTTAATTTTTCTGTATTTAAACACAAACATATGCACTCGCGTCTTGCCGTGGCTGCAGGAAAATGGGATGGGGGAGCTGGAAAATTCTTCACACTAGACACTAACTAACTAAACTCCGGGCCAGGGATATTTGAATTGAAAACTGAACAGAGTGCATATATATATACATACATGCAGTTTGTTAATCATGCGTTGCGTGCATCTGAATCGGGACAATAATGATGATGGGGGATAATGTTGGTTGGTGGAGCTAAAACTGGGACTGAGACTGAGATCATCATGAGGAGAAGGACGACCATGGTCATGACGGTGATGAGCATGCAAGTTTGTAATTTGTAAAATGACTCGCTTTTTACGACCCCAACTCGTGATGCAGATTTATGAAGGTTGGTCACAGGGAAACGTTAAACTAAAACGTCCCGTCCATGCCATGCCATGCCATGCTATGTATGTATGGGATGGTGTTCAAACCGAGATTTAAGTACTTTTAATTTCTTTTCATGTGTATATGTATATGTATGTGTAGATATAAGTGACTCCAAATTAATTATCTGTGTGCGGTGTATCCAAAGCTCATTTGATATATTGACCATAGAAAAAGCTTCTATGTAAATACTACATAGTTACAGTTTGAGCATTAAACTGGACATTAAATTGTATCAGTGGAGCATCCATAGAAATCCATCACAATTTAACAGTTAATCGATCCAACTACTGCATAAATACACAGACATCCGTAAATTTGAAACAGCGATAGACAGAAATGAAGAAAATCATCAAATGAGATACAATGTATGTACAATGTATGTGTTGTGGGACTGAGGAAACAAAAAGATTATTCCATACAGCGGATATTCAAATAAAGCAAACTTGTCTTTGCCCTCCCGGTTATCAGAGAAAGTCCCGGAATAAATAAATGTATACGGAAAAGAGGGGAGAAGAGGGGATACTGATGCTGATGCTCATGTTGATGTTGATGTGGAAGGAGAGTGCCTGTGTCATAAAAGTTTTACGACCCTTTGCGGCCGCACAAATATATGAGTTTCATCCGCTCTGTCTTCACTCCCCCTTTACTCCAGACTCCAGACACACACATCCTTATTAAAAGGGGGGAACGGGCTGGACTCCAAACTTTTTGGTCGATCGAGATCGAGTTGAACCCAAACCTGGAAACCATCTTTGATGTCCCTCAAATTTAACGATACAGTGCCGTTTTTCCATGACTGTGTGCTACATAAAGAAATTAAAGTTATTTCTCAAAGCTAAGTAAACATTCACATTGTTTTTCTCCGTATTTTGGCGAATCGCCGTTCGTAAAGAGATGCACACAAGTAAAAGTCCCCGTTATCCTCAGAATTGCAACTTCAGTATGGTTGTAAGAGGTGAGAAGGACTTGGATTTGGGTTTGAAGACGAATCGGCAGGCGAAAAGTACAAAAGAAACCCGGGGAAAGTGGAGAAAGGATAGGGGAAGAGGAGGTGAAAGCTACATACATATGTACATGCAGCCATATTGAGATATTGACAAAGTTGGACTCATCTCATGTTAAATGTATGAAGTGGCATCGTATGGCCTCGTCCGGTGTGGTGTGGCGTGACTAGCTGCTGCATATGTACATATACATATGTAAGAGCAACTTGTTTAGTTTTTTTCCATCCTTTGTCTTTGTACCTTGTTTTCCGTCTCTGTGACTGTGCGGGTCAATGTATCCAGGTTTTTGTCGGAAATCGAATATCTATTGTGGGAATCGACAAATATGTACAAACAGGAAAAGTCCGTGGCAGATTGAGATTTGGGTAGAAGTAAAAAAGAAAGACACACAACGAAAAAGCAAATAGACTCTTATTACTACTTTTAGAACTGCTCACTCGTTTCTTATTTTTCTCTGCATACACCTGCACTTACACTGCAAAGCACGGCTCTAAAAGCTACATACAAAAGAGTGTAAAATGAAACCACATGTATACAATTTAATGTAGAAATAGTGGGTGGGCCGATTTTGGTGAAACCTCTTGCAGCTTCTTCCGAAAAATTATAGATTGTAGAGGACCCAAAATTGTTCTATTTTCCTTTGACGCTGGCTTATTGCTTTTTTTCGGGGTCAAAGCGCTGGATTGAAGAGCCCCTCTAAATCACGATTTGTTTTTTGTACGCAGTTTTATGAAAACGGGAAATACAGCTAGTGAAAACGCAACTAAATAGTATTCAGACGAGACATTAAGCAATCATGCCTACTTAACTGCTATGTAGTCGTCAATTATAAATTTTATTGTAAAATCAGGTAGTTCTGAACGCTGTTTAGCATACCTTACCTTGTTTCCGCAGGAGAAAACAAAAACAAGAGTCCGCTGATTTCACCGAGTTCCATTTTACCGGTACGCTAGTCCGGTTCGCCGAATCCTCATTACAAATTAACAAGTTTCCACACAGCCGGCTCGCCCTTCCTCTTGTGTTAAAAAACCTGTTCAATATTGAATGTGCAATCGTCCTTCCTGGAAATTCTGTGGGTTGCTGGAACTGGAACTGAAACTGGACCTGGAGTATATCTGGGATTATTGCCGAGACTCCAGTATCTTGGTTAAAAACCTAATCTTTGCTGGACGGGAAACGACAATGACAATGACAATTCCGCCGACAATAGGACCACCATTTCCATTTCCATTGTCATTGTCATTTCCATTGCCATGACAATGGTCCTACAAAAGAGTGTTCCAAATAATCCTTTTCACAGCTACAACCTTTGCTGCTTCCATAGTTAGAAGGCGTAGAATAGTACTGATAGAACAGACCATATCCAGGGAGGGAGAACGGAAGGCGGGTGAGGGAAGAAGGTGAAAGAGATAAATAGAGGCTGACTGGGTTGTTTGACCGAAGCGTATTACGCACGGGTAGAGATTACTCCCTCAAATTCTGATGGAGATGTTTCACTCCAAATTGGAAGCGGAATCCAAATCGGAATCGCCATCGACTTGGACTTTCGACGTTCACAGCCACAACGACTTACACGAAGATGGAACAAAGTTTGCGTGTGCCAAAGCTCCCGCTCTCTCTCTCTCTCTCTCTTTCTCTCTCTCTCTTGTTCCATACAATGCTCGCCTGTCTCTGGAATTTATCATTGGCTGCCTTTACAGGATGAATGTGTAACAAATGTAAGTATTGCATGGTGGAGATGGTATTGGCGGTGATGATGATAATGATGATGGGAATGGCGGGTCCAAAGTGGAAGCATCGGCATTGGCATCAACATCAACATGACGTGTATTTGGATTTGGATGTGGATGGAAGGGAGGAAATGAGATAGAATAAATAGATGATTAAGGTTTTTCGGGTTTCAAGTCTTTCTCTATGGAATTTACAACATGACACAGACATGGTAGAAGCTATGCTGCCTTTACACTGTACAGGACATAACAGGGTGTAGAACGATATTGTGCAATTCTGATGGATAAAGGGAGCGATCCATCCATCCAGCCAGCCAGCAATCCAGTCATCTATTTATTCATTTCTATGCCGGGCTGTTGTACACTGTGTACTGTACATGGACGGAGAAGAAAGAGAAAGGAGCTGCGTTGCATGTATAATGTATATATATATATATATATTGTGTGTGTGTGTGTGGGCTAAACGATAAATAAGTGAAGCATGGCGTGGTTGTCTATGTTGACATTAGGCATTCAGCTCAAGTTACTTTGAATACGTTGAACACTTTGAACTCAACTCTTTTTCTCCTGCTCCTCCTCTCTCTGCCTCTGAGGGAAAGCAAAAGCAAAAGCCAGGCTAGGCTACACAGGCGAGGCGACACAAAGGCAGCCAGAGAGAGAGAGAGAGAACAAGTTTGTGAGTAAGGATGTGAAGATGGGAGGCCGGCAGCCTCTTTACAAGTTGTCCTTGTCCTTCAACCTCATCTCCACTCCAAGTTTCGGTCCAAGTCCAACTCAAAGTCAAAGTCCAACTCGAGCCTCAAGCTCGTGGGAGTCCTGGTTCTGGTTCTCGGAGAAAAGCGGCAGAGAAAGAGAGAAGACGACGGCTTTTCTTTTTCGAAAAGTCAATAAAGACCTACATGCATGAATGCTTGTATTTAACAGTCAACTTAACTACAAAACGGCCCAACTTGGCTTCGCTCCTTGCTGGCTGTCCTGACTGTATGTATGTATGTATAAAGAAAAAGACCCCTTTTGTACAGATACTCTGAAATTTTCCGTATAACAATGTACGTACGTACGTCTGATTCCCTTCCCGGCTTTCTCTTCCCCTCACGCACAACCACTAAATAAATTATTTCTACGAATACGAATGTGAATGTGAATGAGAATGGGAATACGGACAGGAATCGAACCCCACACACTCACTCACAATTACCGCATTAAAAATACATGGACCTCCTCGTCTTTGTCTACATACACTCAACACTCCACTCTTTCTCTCACATACACAATATACACACAAACTCTCTCCATATGGCTCGCATTATAGCTTACAGTAATAGCGTGTAATGTAGTCTGATGGGGGAGCGTAAAATTCAATTGACTAGTCCTTGGTTTGGTTTGTAAAAATTTAATAATAATAATGCAGAAAATCATCATCATCGTCAGCTAGTTTTCGATACCTTAAAAATGACGTTTTTTGGCCACAGTTAAGGATTATTGTTTTGGCAAATAGAGTAAATTCTTTGCTTTTACGATATATATTTATGTGTACATCAAGATAGACTTGGTTATCGTGTGGGAATTTGATGGTAAGTGTAGATTGTAGATACATATAGTGTATATTATGTATGTGTGTGTGATGTGTGCGGATTGAATGATTTGCTTTGCTTTGGTTCACTTTACTCTGCTTTGCTTTACTTGAGCCGAGTTTAGTTTAGTCGAGTTTGGCTCGCAATGTGCTCAACAGCAATCCCTTTAGAAAGAATGGAGATAGTTGGTGGGACGTGACGTGGATTCCTAATGACCCAGACGGCCTTCCCCTTTAGCACTTGATGGAATGGAATGGATACAGGGAATGGAACGGATTCACTCCAGCTTTCCTTTGCCTTTCTTCTTCTTCTCAACTCCAACTCCAGCTCAACTCAACTCAACTCACTCCACTTGGGTAACATCATCATCATAATCGGGAGAACTTGAGGAATTGAGATATTGCCCGGCACTATACATATATGTATAAGAAGCATCACATAATACAATACACCACCATGCCTATCAAGGCTAGAGGAAAGCCCAAAGAAAATGGGTGTAATTGCACTTATCTGTATTCTTCCTTACTTTTTCCGCCCTTCACCTTTCTAATTGGCAGGAATCGACGATTTAAGGGTAATCTGTTAAAAGAAAGCCATTTCACACACTGGCACACACACACACAACAATGAGTAATTGAAGCAAAGCCAAAAAAACAAGAGATTCTGATTTTAGCTGTCTCTTACCTAGAATCTTTAGAAAAGTTGAAAATTTGTGTGAGAACATGATGAAGGTTTGGGCAAAAAGTGTTCAGTGCGGGTAAATGTGTAGTCGGGAGCCGTGGCCACTTACGATTACGGTGTAGATGTATGTACAATGTACAGATGGGAGACGCAGATGACTTTTACAAATGTAGAGGGACAAGGAAAAGAGAGACAGACTGACAGGCGGACAGAGACACACAGGAGTTGATGCTGTGAATTCAGATTCCACACCTGATTATATGGAGTTTCATTAGTGAACATTTGTATTCCCTTTTCAAGTCCGCCTGAAGGAGCACTAAAAGAGAATCGCTGTTCAAGTCGTCGTCGTCGTTTCATCTCCACTACTACTAACACTCTGGCTTTGGATCAGAATCTGGTTCTTGTTCCGAGTCTTCTGGTTCTTCATCTACTGTCTAGAAAATTTTGCTTGGGCAGAGGAAGCTGAATGCACATAGCCATTATGCCACGTAGCACCTTCCATACAAATAATTATCACCAAGGCTCTTCTTCTTGTTCGTCTTCCCCCACCAAGTCAAGCCCTGCCAAGTAGTTAACTTTGAGAGTTGATCTGAGACGGGAGACGAGTTGAGTCGCTTACATAAAGACACTGGGAAAATTGAGGGAGCCCGCGGATTTTCCACACCGTCTTTATACTTTCTATCTACTTTCCCTTTCATTTGTGACAATGCCTTTTCTCTGCTTTCCCCTTTAATTTTATGACTTTGCCTAACTCTGCTCTGCTCTGCTCAGCCCAGCTTAGCTCAGCTAGACTTTACTCGAATCTACTCATCCCACTTTCATTCTTCTTTCTCCCCCTTAAACTTGAAAGTGTCTCATGATTAGTCAAAACTCGAGGCTTAACCTGGATTTAAATGGTGCTGTAATTTTGTAATTTTAGACCGACCGACCAACCGACCGACCGACTGCGGATTTCAACTTTATTAAACTCGCCATCTTCTTTATCCTCTTCACTTGTTACATAAGTATCTATGTATATGCATAAATTTCTTGGCGTTGATTAGAGCAGATCAGAAGCGGCTAAAAAATTGTTTGACATAACAGTAAAAAGAGCTTAATACATAATTGCAATTTTGTCAGCTTTTTTGTCTGTGTAAAAATAACGCATTTTAATTTTTTCATTTTTTCCCCTTGAAAACTGGAAAATATCCTTGCAAATTTTTCCATAATTACCCCTGTTTGTTTTTCCCTTGCATTTTTCCTTTCTGAAATAGCAAAAATACTTGAACCGGGGTTCTTTTCTATACGGAAAAGTTGGCGTTTTGGTGGGCATCGGTTACAGACAAAAATTAGAGTCAGTCTAAATAAATGATGACAACGATGTTTTGTGACCGTTGTAACATATTGGTTTTGTTGCTCGGCACGAACTCAAAACAAAACGGCGAGACACTTTATCTGTACACGGGCAAAGAAAGTGGAGAAAGTATATGGAGAAAGCGACTTACACGTGCATACAAACATACACACATACATAGATACATGAATGTACGAGAAATGTACGGCTTTACGTTACCTTACGCTCCGTTCCGTTGCGTGAACGTGAGTTGTGCATCAATATTTTGTTCTATTTTACTTTTCTTGGGAGATTCTCACAAAATACCCTTTTACTAGGACAGAGAACCGGCACCCGCCCCGTCTCCAGGTCTGGCCTGCAAAAAGTCAGTACGAGTACAAGTATAGATATACATACATAAAGATACTCTCTCCACTCTCTCTGCACTATTGCACAGTCCGCACAGGACCTCGAACAAAATTGTCCGACTTCCTTCAATTACATTCCCAAGTTTTCTTCCTTTACCTTCACGTATATATATAGTTTTCACGTAGTTGCCGGTGAACAACAGCAACCGAATCCTGCTACTTTGCTTTCTCTATCTTTTTTACTTTCTTTCGTCTTTTCTTCTTGTTTCTCTTTTCCGTTCCTTGGCTTGTTATTTCTCTATACTCCAGCTCAAATGGAAACCCAACTTTTCAAAATGTGTACATAGACACGGACACGGACTTTCTTTCTTTTTTCTCAGTACTGATGTACAAACACAATACAGCGCAATCACAATTCAATCATGTGTAGACTACCGACTCCAAATTCAGAACCAGCTTTTGATGACAATTATTCTGCAATTCCTTCGCATTAAATGCACGATTCTATAAGAAGAAGAAAATTTGGAGTTTGATTCGATACTTGAACGGATTTAAAATTCGAAAGTTTAATTTTTTCTGTAAATCTTCAATGTAAATATTTATATAGTATCTAATATGACGTGTCAGGGATTAAAATTTCTTAGTTTCAACGTTAACAAATTATGATAGAAAATGGAGTCAATTTTAAGTGGAGCAGCAGCTAAGCAATGTGTAAAGTAAAAAACTTTATGTACATACATATACGCGCTGTTCTTGGGGAAATGTACATACATACATATCCGTAAGATTGCGGTTCTTTCATGGCATCGACAACTTGACGGAGTTTTGCATGTTGAATCTAAATTTTAGATTCCGGGGAATACGAATTCGAATACAAATCCAGTTTTTTAACAAACAGACAGACAGACACATGCACACATACAACATACACGTGCATGCAACTTGTCATGTAGTTTATTGTATGCATTATTGGAAAAATTGGAGGCAGCTGTATTTTGTGACTTTGGGGTGTGCTCCACTCTTCCTGTTCAACGGCTGTCCTCCTCCGCCTTCTTCCTTATCCGACACAAAGTCCAAGTCAAGTCAGACCTTGCAATACCTTGCCATGCCATGCCATGCCATGCCATATCATACTTTACCAAACCACACCATGACATACAATACTTTGTAAAATTCGATACCATGTCATGTCATCCATGCTTTCGCCCACTTTTCTTTACCTCCCTCCTTCCCTTCCTTTTATTCCGATTCCGATAAGTAAGCTGGAGAAAGTTGAAATGGAAGAAAGTTTTTTTCCTCAACAATTTTATTTAAACGTGAAAGAGTGAAACTGAAAGCGAAAGTGAGTCGGTGACGCATCATCCCTGCATTTACATTGTGGGCGAAACGGGAAAAGAAAGAAAGAAAAGGACGGGCAAAGGAGCTGGTGAAAGAATAAAACCAAAACTTTCATGTATTATTCCCTTTTCTGTAGGTACAGTTATTGTAGTTGCAAATTGTACGGAATATTTATAGTTTTCATTCGTGTACAATTAAAATGTGTGGAAGGGTTTTTTTTTCAAAATTAGATAAAAACCAACAGCAGTAGTAAGAAAAGTATACATACAAAAAATGTATTAAAATACATATGTACGTAACGGTGGTGAATGCAAAACTGTGCAAAAATGTAGTTTTAGCAGAAAAATTAGTCCAGTATGTAGTTTGACGAAGACGACAAAGATTCATTTGATAATAGGACCAAAGCCAAAGCCAAAGCCAACCACAGCCACAGTTCACACGGGCAGTCTTCGTCTTTTTCTTTGTCATCACCATTTCAACGTCTCATATAGCCTTCGCAATGCAATGCAATGCAATGCATCCCACCGAATCTCCCGTCTTTTCCCGTCCGTCCTTTTTGTGGCGGAGAAAAAAGGGGTGAAAATAATTCAGAGTAGGAGTTTTATGCTCGGGGAATTAAATTAAAGTAGCGAGGTCAAACCCAATTCTGTGTGTGAACATTATTCCCCATTGTAAAAGCCAAAGGAAAGGCAGAAAGCAAAGTACATGTCGTGCATACCGTGCATTCAACACAGCCGAGAAGAATAGAAAAGAGTAGAGTACAGTGGAGTAAAGTAGAATAGAATAGAATAGAATGGAAGAGACAGCAAAAAACTAAGTGTAATTCCAAATAGCCGGCTATGCTGTATCTCTGTAGTTAGCTACATATAAGTATAAGATACTTGGTGGTCTGCTCTACAGTTTGGGAGTCGCGTCTGAGCTGACAATCTCTTCTCCACACTTTCTCTCTCTCCTTCTCTCTCTCCCTTTTACCCAAGCATATAAAAGATTGTAGCCGGAGATAAAGGAAAACTGGTACTGGTACAGTACGGGCACTGGTTTTGGTATTGGCTCTGACTCTACAGAATTTTCTGTGCATACATACATGCATACATATCCACACATTCACATCCCGAAAAAAGGGGGAATGGTGAAAAGCGAAATACATACATACACATAGAGAAAAGAATAAAGAGGCACAGACAATGGCTTAAGAATCAAGGCTTTTTTCACGAATGAAATGGCCGGCTCGGCTTAGACTGATGGGCTCACATACATATGAACCGTTTTTGCATGTACGTATTTATATAGATAACATGTACCATATACTATGTACTATATATGTACTGTAAGTAGTACGACTCCCTTTATTTGCCGGATTTCTCATCGTGTTGCTCACACACACACACACATTTATACAGATAGACAGTTGAGAATCGTAAAATCAGCCGGCACAAAGCAAGGCTGGAGAGAGACACAAGTTTTCTTGTTTCCTTCCACATCTACAGATATTTTCCAGTTAGTTACAGTTCCCGATTCAGATCCAGAACCAGAACCAGATCCAGCAGCTCCAGATTCTTCTTCAGTTTCAGTTCCCGTATACAGTGAAGAGTGGAGTGGAGTCCATTTCCACAGACTGTCTACAAATTGAGAAGAAGAAGGAGATGAGCTGCGAGAAACTATGTCTGGAGTCTACACACATATGAGCGTGTAATAAAAGTGGGGGAAGAGTGGCGACTTTCACTCTTCACATTCTTCCGCCAAACTTAATTAAATAGTATTCTTCTTGTTCGGCTGCCTCCTGCTCTCTCTCTCTTTCTCTCTCTCTCCCATCTCTTGAGCTTTGTACAATGCATACGGCATACTCATACATAGATACACTGGAAACTGTAGATGTTGGGTTACTACAATCCTACTCAATGCAATGTGCTGGTGTGTTGTGTGTTGTGCGAGCCACAATCCAGTCCAATTCAATCCAATCCGCGCCAGACCAGACCAGGCCAGGCCAAATGCTATCTGTCCTCGACACTTTGCCTCGTCTCCCATAATACGCGATATCGAGCGAGGACCAGATTACATTAGCTGACAAATTGAAACTGACATTATGATTATCTTCTTATCTTATGCAATCCCAATCTCAATAGTCGTATACGAACCCTACACACAAACAACCACCTAAATATATGTATGTACACACTATACATTATACACATTCACAATCCCAATGAGTGTGCTGTCCCTTTGTCTTTCCATTCTCCGTCTCTGTCTGCTCTCCTTCTTTTATGCATACATGGATACGTAATACGTACACAGTGAATACACAAATCTCGTTCCGGACTTGAAATAAATAGTCTGACAAGTGTGAATGTGAATGCGGATGTGAATACAGTGTGAGTACGAGTGTGAGTGAGTGAGTGTGGATTTATTTAGATGTGCAAATGTAAATAGGGATATTTGGACAGGACTAATGTGTGCGTGTGAGAAATTTATCTATGAATATGTGCCCAAACACAATCCTTGACTTAATTAGACCGCTGTCTGTCTGTCTATGTGTATGCATGTAGGTATGAATGTGTATTATGTGTGAGCATTTCTTTGCCTCTGCTTAAAGAGAAAGCTGCAGCCAACGGATGAACTGAATGAATGGAGCATGGGTGTGAATTTACCAGACACTCACATAAACAGAGACTGAGACGGCTCAACTGAATTCAATTGAATTGAGAATTAGAATTATGTGGAATGAGAATGAACATGAACATGAAGATGAAATGACGAGGATGAAGTGCCTGCCTACGTATATGGACGTTAGTATATGTATGTATTTTGTGAGGGAATTAAATTTGAAGGACAGGCGAACAAAAAACCACGCGGATGAGATTCATGATCTTTTTACTCCAGTAACATGCATAGATAAACACTATTCATCTCCCTTCATTTCATTTCATCGCAACGCATCTCGTCTCATTGACACATAAAGGGAGAAACACACAAGTTCTTACATGGAGGAATCTGCATCTGCTTCTGTATTGACTTACTCACAAGTTGGAACAACAATTCATAGACACAAACAACAATTATAATTTAATTTAATTCCAGGTGAGTCAATTTGTAATCGTGTAATCGAGTCGAGGAGGAAGTTGTAATAATATTTATTGAAATTCCAAGTGTCGTTTATCAATAGTCATGATGTATAGTTGGATGGATGGATGGATGGATGCGGAAGTAGTCACGTCAGCATTAAGTCTCTGTAAACCACGCCATTTTGCACTCTCTTGTAAATTACGGGGTAATAATAGCAGAAACTTTACAATGCTCAATGAAAACTTGACAATAATATGCGACTCCACGTATATATACAATATACATATTTATAACTGCTTACTTGGTGTTGGCTTTCATCTTGATGATAAATACATTTCGTTTCGTTCCACACAATATTCAGAACTGTAGCTTTGAGTAAACGAACACGGGTGATTGAGCAAATTTACTCACAAACACAAATACAAATAAACACTCACCGCCCATCATTCTATTATTATTATACTATTACTATTTACTATTACCATTTCACTCACTCACGTCAGGGTTTCCACAACCGCAATGCAAAGAGACATTCGCACAGACATACAGATATACAGACATGCATATATACAGTATACAATGCAAGATTGCAATTTAGCCGAAAATAAATCCCGGCCCATTTCCAAGTATTTGCATTGACTTGTCTTGGTCTTTGTTCCTAAACTCGTAGATACCAGCCCTTTATCACAAGTAAAGTTGTATTTTGCCACGCTGTTTAGCAACTAAAAATATACAGCATAAATTCATTAAAATTTTGCGCTGAAAATACCCATCTAGATATGCAGAGCCCGGAATTTCTCCCACCGTGAGAAAACATTCTCCTACTCACACATCACATCACCCACCACTTCCGTAAAAAGTGACAGGGAAGGAAAATGACACCCAAAACGAAAGCGAAAGTAAAATGGAGACGACGACGACGAAGAGTGGGGGACAATGAGGACGATACAGGGAATGAAGAGAAAGCAAAAAGCCGGGGAACACCAGGAGAAAGTGAGGGAGTACATAGGGAAGGAAAGAGACTTGAATTTAACGATGTGGTTAACTCAATAAGCCACATTTCTGTGATTATTTCTGCATTAGGAATGAAATTATTTTCTACACCTGCTGCTTTCACGTCTCCATCAATGTCTCATAATTCATGGAATTCACACAATGGCAACATGAGGAGTGAGTGAGTGAGAGAGAGAGTCGGAGCCTTGACAACTTCATCCACACATCACAACCACCCAACCACATAGACACGCATTACACATACACCTTTATATATATGTACGTAGACTCGTTCCATTTCAAAAAAGAAGAAGCGGGGAAAACTGAAATGAAAATGAATCGAGTGAACGAGACAGAAAAAGAGTGTATATTTAACTGTATATCATACGCTCATATGTATGTAGGCATGCATCCCTTTTCCCATTTATTATTGCAAGGAAAAGGAAGAGAGGACGGGACGGAGGACGACGACCGCCTGAAATGAACTACTCATATTTTATTTGACTTTAATGCAATCAACTTGAGGATGGAACTCTATCAAAATAAAGGGGAAAATATAAAGAGGAGGAACCAGGCCCAGCGACAATGAATGGATGAATGAATGAATGTTCAAGAAAGAAAGAGTGAGTGAGTGAGTAAGCTCGCGCTTTTCTGCTTTGCTATTTCACTCCATTTTCTGTGCTTCTCGTTTTTCTCAACGTCGCCTTTTTCTTCTTCTTGTTCGTCAAAATTCCATCCATCCATTTATTCCCCGCTCTCCTTTTCCTCAAACGTCACAAAATATGCTGTCACCAGCCGTGAAAGGGAAGCGGAATGAAAAGCAAATGTTTATCTCTCCGAGCAAGAGCCAGAGGAAGAAGACGAAGAAGAACCAAACCACAGGACTCATCATCATCATAGTCATAGTCATAATAAGAAAAGGCATTGGACGTCTTGGAAATGGGGAAGAAAAGGGAAGAAAGTATAAAGTGTATACATTAAGTCACCGAGGAATAATGACTAAAACGATTTTCCTTCGTAGCATCTCCAAACAGTCATTTCTTTAACTGCCACATTTTTCCCACAATAAACTCTGCATAATAATAATAATAATCAGGAAGCTTACTCGGCGTATTTTTGAAAGGAATGTTCTTCAGCAATGCTTCCAGTAGTTTCATATTGTAAATCTACAACTTGGTAAATAATTATCCAAGAATTTTTAAAGTTTATTAAAAATCATCAGTGCAGATTTCATTTAGAAATTGAAAGTGCAGGCAAAGCTGAATATGACCGTTTAGAATAAAGAGATTGGTATTAAAATTGGTTAGCAGGAGGAGATGAAGGAAGCTTTTACTGTTTATATTATACAGCTTTCAAGGTTATGTGATGGCGGTATAAAAGGCTTTCTGTGCATACTTATGTATGTGTGATATATGTATACGAGGGGTCTAAATAGATTGGTCACCAGACAGACAGACCGACAGATAGACTGCTTTGTATTGTATATTGTATCGTCTATGTATAATGTATATGTATTTGCTTGTATTGGTCTCCCATTCACATTTTCCAGTGAAAGTAAAACGGAGAGGGGAATTTTCCATTTGGCTACTTTTCCTTAACACTCTTTGGTTCAATTCTCTCTTTCTTTCTGTTCAAGGTGTACGGTGTAAGCTGGAAGACGGAGTGAGGGAGACATTGAGCTCGACATTTGTATACATTTAAACATGGAATGGCGATCTAGTGGAGCTTGATGGGGAGCAAACCCAATACGTATGTACAGTATGTACAAAGACAAGAGAACGGGAATAAATGTACTGTACATTGTACAGTGTATTGCTTCCGTATTCAGCGCTTGGTGTTGGTGTTGATATTGATGTCGGTGCATTTTTGCCGCTGAATCTACATCTTTTTCAACTTCTCCAGTCTGCATCTCCGTATTTCCAGCCCTGTCGAAAAATCCATATTGACAAGAAACACAACACAAGACAAGACAAGAGAACATACCGCGCCAACCTTCCACGTATCGAATTGGATTGAATTGAGCTGAATTGAGTCGACGGATCTCTCCACTGTTCACTGTATATATGTATATTGTATATTCTATTCTATCAACTCCATTCTCCGTTCTCCACCTATGTATGTATCTACTCGTACTCGAATCCTTGCAGTCATCCGTCTATCTCTACCCACTCCATACAATTTCCATCCACCTCTGTACTGTACTTTATTGTACTGTATACAGTTGTTTCTGTTTCGTAGAATTCTGCTGTATGTTCTGTTTGTATGTACGGCTTGGGAAAATCGACTCTCTTGCCTGTTCCACTCAGGGGAAAATTTAAATTTTCAAACACATACAAATCACATCCGACACAAAGAAAAAGAAGAACTGAATATTGTGCATACTGTATCACATGTATGTATAAAAGCGAGCAGAATAGGAAAACAAGTAGGTAAAAGGAAGAGAAACAGAAGCAAGGTTGTGTGCTGTGTGTGTCATCCCGGCTACTGCCTTTCTGTCTATATATTCTACAT
>JAQIVE010002415.1:0-19988 GCA_034698285.1 Sminthurinus bimaculatus | reverse complement strand
GGATTGTGAGACAACATGCTCAATATTGTGCATCCAAGGGAAAATTATTTCTATAACTATAATCCAATCCAGGTTAAAATCACTTACGATAAAAATCCCTCGATTCATTCCTTTGATTACTGATCATGTACAGAATATAGTACATTATTTATCATGTAAGAGGCATGTACACACCTGTTTTGTGTAATCTTGTGAATGAATGGTGATGATGATATGAGTACAGTATCTCTAAAAGCGCTATTATTATTGTTATTTAGCACACAGCTGGATTCGGAGGTTCATTCTTTGGGATCAAAAGGAATGATTGCCGTTTATTGAGTAGACCATAAAATATATATCTACAAAATCAGAAATGCAATTATCAAGATGCACAGTGTAGCCCAAACCGTATAATATTGGTATGAGTACAAGAATGTCTTCCTTTTTCGTCAACGGTGCATTTCTCGTTCGCAGTTGCTGGTATTTATGCTGCATCGTTTAGTTTTTCGTTGTAGGCGAGCTGCATTTAATATGTTCTGTTATTTTAGAACCGAAACAATATTACGTGTGTGGGTAAATAACCCATCGACGAGCTCTTTTCTTTTCCAATATTTTTCTCAAATCAGCATTCGACATTAGTGTGTTGACTTGAGATTTTAGACGCAAAGGTGTGATAATAGAGGTTTTACGGCGTTTGTCGAGTGTATACGAAATCCAAATATAATAAAAGAAGATGCAGATTGCATTAGATGCACATTGTTTTATTTAATAATGTTAAAACATTGTAGATACGTTTTGAGCGTTTCACCACTATGTACCACCAACATCCTCTCTTATTAGGCGAAATACATTCAATAAATCTTCCTATTACAAATAACCTCTGTGCATGTCTATCTATGTACAATCCAATTTATGAGTGTCTCTACGCTTTAAATCCATAGTAAATTTGAGCCAGAGGCCAAGACGTGTGCAAAATTCCGTAGCTGTCAAAAAATCCAAGCTAGAGAGTAATCTCGAATATGGGAAAATAATATTTACATAATACATATTTTTATGCAAAATAGATTGTCGAGACAGGACAGAAAATTGTTGATATTCATGCAGATTACAGATACACTGTAGAGACCTTTATTAGTGGCTTGTTTATGTTTATGACTCGTGATAAAGCAACAACTCTGTCTATAAATGATCTTGCTACATGTTGTGTGTGTTGGTGAAGATGCTAATGTTGCAAATATACTGTATATATATATACTATGTTTAATTCAGTTCAATATGAATCGTATGCTTTGTTTAAACATAGCCCATACATACAATAATATAGGTACTGTATGTATAAGCGTATGCTTGTACGTTTGATTTCCCCCTAATTGACTTTTTGCAACATATATTATAGAGTTTTACCTGTATGGAAAAAACTATGGAGTTCACACAGGTGAATACTTTTTCTCTCTGTGACTCTGTGTGTGTTTGTGTGATTTGGATATTTTTTATTTGACAGTGCTGTGAAATTGACATGGCAAAAAATGGAAAGAAAAGTTGGCAGTGGATTTGAGCTTGCCGACCACAGAGAATAAGGATGATTCGAGTCAAAAACCTACAGAAAGAAACCTTTTCCCCAATGATTTTATACGACTCCTACGCCTTTTTGTGCATATGCCTTGTTTTTACCATTTCCATGTCCATGCAATCACATAACACACAGAGACACAGACTCCGTGTATAAGAAGCTGGGGAAACTATTGCAAAAAATCGTAGTCAGTAAAATGTACAATATACAAAGTACGAGGTGTGTTTTAAAAACATTGAGAAAGTGTCAGATGTCTAATATAATATAAAAATGAACGAATGTGCATACGCATTAGGTGCTGAAGCCGACAAATTTTAACTGAGTAAATGATACTACTTATATGTACAAGATGAATAAGCAATTTTTCTTTTGTGAAATATTTTTCAAATAAATTTTATTACGGCGTTTAGTGCTAGGTAGAATCCTTGAATTCCGTTTAGAGACTGCCTGAATTTTTATTACGCTCCTCGTACTTATACAAACCGAAGACATAAGTAAGTAAATATAAGGATGTACAAATTACCAGTGACGGACAAACATCAGGAATCAAGAGTAAATGGAAGCAGTTTATGGTAAAAAACCGCGGAACCATCCGTCAAGATAACCAGCACCTTCTCTCTCATTTTTCACTCTATTAAAAGTAAAGTCTATATGCTGTGCATTTTGTACTAAGAAAACACACAAAAACATACAGGGCATTGAAACAGGGAGTAAAAGTAAAGTTAGCTAACGCATGGAAAGCCTCACAACAGGTGAAATATTGGTGAAATGGGCAATGTTTCAGTTTTGAGCAAAATGATAGCATCTGCTAAATATCATTGCTTTGTTTTCCCCTTTTTCCTCTGCTATAATGCATATACATATACATAGAAACTATTGGGTGAGCTTTGCTCTCGGAACATGTTTTTTTTCTTTACATGTATACGGAGTATATAGAATCCATCCACCTGACTGAGTGTGTGAGTAATGATGATAATATTATTATTATTATTTAGAATGATTTGAGTAAGGATATACAGTTTAATTGTGTAATAAGTCATATACTTACAACTTGTATTCTGACTGATGCTCTTAAATGAAATGAAATTGTGTTGATAAAAATGGTTAATAATGCTTCGCTGACTTGAATCGGTCATTTACTTTAACCCCTTCTGTTAGCTATGGATGTGTTACCACTATATCCACATATACATCCACCACATTCATATAATATTAAATGTGTACATAAATTATACACTAGACACATATTCAGCAACTTAAGCAAGTCGGAAGATAGTCACCCTTTGGCTTTGGCTTCAGACTTTTATTCGTCAGTTTAACTTCCAAGCCTCCTTGAATTTGTAACCCCAAATACCAGACATACAAAGGAAGAGTCAAAAGTTTGTGTTGATGCTTTTAATGGTTGATGGGTAGATAGAGAGACATTCACACAAATAATACTTTTTGGAGCATTACGTAAATATTATGCGAATATCACCATAACATGTGCCATATACAGACATGCATACATACATGCATGATTTTATAATCATATTTAGCAGTGGTGGATTTGCAACAAAGTGCAATAAAAGTAATGAGTTGAGTGTGTATGTAATATGCTGTGTAAAATAATAATATGTACATAAGTATAATACCCTTACGACCAAATACGTTTGTGTGTATGACGAATGGAGAAGAAGGAAGAAGAGTCGTAGATGCAAAAAAATATAATCATATTTAAACTTAAAACAATGCTCGCATGTACTTATGATGTATGTATTTGAGCGTGGGTAGTGGGTACACAAATCTATGATAATATTAAAGTCGGAATTATCATTATAATTTTAAAGAATATCTACTGTGTACTTGAATATGTACATGCATGTATGTAAGTGGAAAACAACCTGTTACTTCCACTTGTTGCACGAAAGGTGGAAAGGGGGAATTTCCTAAATTAATTGAGATTCACTCATTTATGCACTGTTCCGTGACTTTTTGTACCCAATATCTTAATAATATGTTCTAAAATCAAAAATGACACTAGAACAGAAATCAATTATATCCAAAATTTTCAAGACCTATGTCGCTCATTGAAAAATTTAGAAAAGTAAATGTAATCGAATACGACTTTTGACACCGAAAGCAGTAAAGCTCAGCAACCAGTAGCTCACGCAGCACTTGTAAATAAAAACTTGGGGCTTTCAACCGAATTAATACAAAAAGTAACAATACACAGTGTATATTATGAGCATTAGAGTTTAAATTGTTATATAATTCGTGCATTCATCTCTCTGCAACTTTTTCTTGCACTTCCAGTGTAGAAGCAATTCATCTTGTTTTTCCGTTGTTACATTTTGAGACTAATCTTTCATCATCAGTGTGTGTGTGTGTGTGTATGTGAGTGGAGAGGAGCGAAAAGAAATAGAGAGGAATGCGAATTCGAGGTGTTTATCTTTATCACATGAGTGCAATAAATACCGGAACCAATGTCTTGCTCGTCTCTTGCTTTTTCCGTATTAATGAAAACGCATTCCCTCACAAGTCATTACATTGTGTGTGTACGTGTATGAAACATCTAAATTTGCATCGCGTCTCACAGTTTATTCCGTTTTTACATGGATTTTATACGAATATATGTATGTATGTATACAAAATAGAAAAGCGGAATACAATACAATAGATTTCCAGACAGTAGTCAGCTGTAAAGAAGTCAGAAGTCAAATCATGATGATGTGGATGCAGGATATGTAATACATAATAGGTGTATACTTTGTGAATACAGATTATATTTATATAGAGGCAGTTCATTCTTTTATTTATACAATATTTCACATTTCACACCACAAACACACACGACAATACATGGTGTCTGTCTATACATATATCGATGTTTCAGTACTTATACACACAATTTTAGTGTTTATAAAATGTACATAAAATGTGCAAAATCGCATATAGAAGGATTCGAATCTGAACAGGAAACAAACTCGGATCTTTTCCTCAACTCCTCTTCGCTACAGTGTTTTCTCGATTATCCGACACACACAAAACTCGTTTAGAAACTGTATTCAGATGCAGGGAAAATTAGCGCCGCCTTCGAATTTTTCATTGAAATAAGGGCAATAATTTTAATGGAACGTGATGGATTTTTAATGTGGCATTTTGAATTTTCAGGTTAATGTCTATTTGCTATTTGCTATTCCAGCAATATTATTGTATATTTGATGGACACTCGGGAGAGTCGGATACTCGAGAACATACTGTAATTTACGATGGGACTGCTAGGTGTTATATGTATGCTTATGTGTAGGATAGATGTGTGTTTTTTATATTAGGATTCTCTTACTAAAATCCGTTTCCTGCTCCGCTCTGCTGATGATTTTGATTGTTGTGCTCTGATGGTGCATCCAAGCGGCCTCTCAAATACCGAATTTTTCCAAATAGTAACACTGCGATACTATTACAAAAAATCTATGATTTTTGTATGTACATGTAATACTTTCAGTGGCATGTGCTACTATTTGGACGTGTGTGTTGGTAAAAGGAAATATTCGGTATATTTCTTCCCCTTTTTACATTTGCCATCATCAGGTTAGATTTTTGTCTACCCGTGTGTAATAGTTCATTATTCTATATAGAGGCTAGCAATTTTTTCTACGATATTGACATTGTATGATAAATCTGTAACCCATGCGTGGGTATTTTATATAGGAGACGTTCCTATGTTATTGCTGTTTTTATATCCGTGTTTATACTGAGGAGTTTCAACGCATTAAAATTCAGAGCTGATGCGTGCAAAAATTGTAGTTGATTTGATTCGTGATCTGTTTTATAAATGTTTAAATTTCTCAGTTAAAAATTAATCAACAACTTTCTTTTAAAAAAAACGTCTTGAGGATTTTGAGATGAAAGAGAGTGAGACTGGTGGAAAAACAAAATGTTTTTATTGTTTTGCATCAAAGTATACGCACACCAATTTCGGAAAAATTTACAAATATATAAATACATAGTGTGCATATACACAGGGGACTAGTACAAAAACCTTATCAAAGAAAACAAGGAAATAACTAGTTGGTCTTCAAAGTTTGTTTCCCTTTCAGACTTGTCTGTGCATTTATGGTACTTATTAGTAAGCTTATTTCGTTTGAAATTGATGCAATTAGAGAGATATGTGGTGTGGCCATTATAATAGTTTTCGTCTTATCATTTTCATCCAATTTGCTTCATGTTGTACTCGCTTCTTCCTCAAAATGTGATAAAACTCCCCATTGTTATGATGATCATCACTTAATATTTGCTAATATTAGATACTTTTTCAGTCTTGCATACTTCAAGTTTTTTCTTTGTAAATATTATAAAACATATTATGGAAATCGTTTCCTCCGAAAAAATCATTGACTCATCTCATCCCTCATCTACTATCACATTGACTTTCAAAAATTTCCATTTCTATTTCTATTTTGAATCATGACTTCAAACAGACAAAAATTGTTCAAAGATGCATCGCTCTCATCCGTATTTTTTGTGCGAGATGCACAATAATTCACACTTGAAAAATATTGTCCATTGAAATTGAAATGAAAAAAGAAATACGATGAATGATGCAACAAGGGCCTATAAATATACATGGTTATGCATAAGCGTATCTACTTATGTGGTGTGTAGGTATGGAGTGCATTAAAATTAAATGTAAAGAATATAATTTCTGCCCCGTACTCGTCAACATCATCATCATGATCGACCGTCACTACTTTGTCTTCATTATCATTCGATTACTCAGACAAAAGTCCAAATACAGAGAGCCAACACCACCCTACTCAAACACACAAAAAACTGTAGATTTTTTTCTCTCGTCGTTCTTCAGACTCTCTTGAGGGTATTCGCAGTATTGGACAGAAGAAACTAAAAAAATATGGAATAGAAAATAATAAAATAATAAAACTTGTCTTCTATCTCTCCTCTTTGCTCCTACACACTAATATAATCGTTCCAATAAAAATGACCGCATAATATATATTCTGTACTCTGCTCTGCACTCTCAAACACTAACGTTTGTCTCGCAATTTACATTATTATCCTAATTTTTTTCCATCGCATGGCGAACAAAGTCGACGCTACATTACCTATTCTGCAATACGGAACATATGTGTGTAGTATGTACTATGTCTCTTACAAACATGTACTATATAGTAGGTGTACGATTAAGAATACGTTATGCAGTAAATTAAAATCAGCTTGAATGACTTTGAGCATCGGCAAATCAATGTTTCAGTTTGAGACAAAAGTCGAAATTAAGAGAAAATCAAGACAAAAGCCGAGTAAACAATCATAATCAAACTTGTCCACAGGCTGTATTTGTATACCCACATATTTATAATATAATATAACATTATGTTTGCATTGTGCACACATTACATAATAAACAATAAACAACACATACACGCACAGGTACACAAACACACACACACATGCATATATGAATTTGTACCATGTGTGTATAATATAATGGTGGTTCTGTGATTTTTCAATGAAAAAGTTATGTATTAAAACTGTAAATTTGATTAAAAGATAACAGCATCAACCTAATGTATAATGCGTGTAACTGACTCGACTTTTTAGTTTAGTGGAGGAAAACTGCTCTCATTAGATACTCATCGATACATGACAGTTTGCATTGTGGTGAGATATGAGATGATGATTTTGATGACGAGCAAAACATAGTCGAATATGCTCTACTAATGCAATTACAAAGACAAACATGACGACTAACAAACCTAAAAGGTTTTACTGTATTTAGATGAATATGAATCCCTTAAACGCTGAGAGATGTTTTTGATATGACTTGGCTTGAGAAAAAAGGAGGCAAAAATACAATTTGTACATAGGATATGTACATACGATATGAATGAATGAACTGCATAGATGAAATGAAAGTCGCCCAATAATTCCCATAAAAGTTGACGTTAGTTACTCAACGATAACGACAGTGGATACTGAACACGCACACGCTTAAAAAATAAGCCTGTTGCAGACCATACATGCATAAATTTAGCCTGCTCTTGTATTATATATTAAGCTAATTTTATATCTGCATAATATGTGTATCAATATGACTAAGTGATGGTGGTGATGATGATGATTATAGCAGTTCAAAGTTTAGCCCTAGAGGAACGCATGTGTTAATTAAGTAAGCGTTCTTAGTTTTTTCCTTACATTAACCATCAAAGGCAGAGGGAAAAATATCATCGAGTCTATTGTAAAGCCAAGTCAAAAGCAAAGGGTAGACTTTTTTCCTTATCTCACCTTTTCCCTTGCATTTTTACCTGGTATGCGTTGAGCTTTGATTTGTTCTCTGTTTGTGCCTCAGCAGTCAATACACAGGGGTGTGTGAGAGTTAAACATTGTAAACATCTTATATAATGTTATAATGTATGGGACCAAGAACAAGACTTGGTGCTACCTTCAATACAGAGGATATCAGATGTACAAGAAAAAGTAATGTATGTGTGTGAGTGTGTATGCGAATTCAACTTGTACACGTTGTGGCCTTCAATTCAATCTTTCTGGGAATGATGGCATATACCCGTTCTACTAACCTCAAATTACTTCGTAGGAGGAGGATTTCAATTGACATTTGAGACCATCCTCCACCACATATTATAAATGTAAACATCAACATAAAAAATGGTGTATGCTAAACAATGAATATTAATTTACCCAGAAAGTTGTAACAATATAACGATGAAATGTGTAACTCTAGTGCTACGTTACATATTACGTGATGGTCGATGATAGAGTTTAGTAAGTCTGTTTTTGGTCAAGGGGGAAAAAATTCAGGGGTAACCTCAAGATAGTAATAAAAACAGCACTAATAATGGCTTTTCGGTAACCTTTGAATTGTATTACATTTTTGTTGTTGACTTTTTGAAGTGGAGGAAAGGTACGACCGTTGTAAGTATTATATTGATTCATACTTTCAGTTATGAATTATAAATGTGAAGTCAATGATAAACATTTTGAGTATTCAGATAGTCCATATTGGATTTCAACTGTACTTTTATTAGAAAATGAAAAAGAAGGTACCGCTTTTTAGCTTGAAAATTGCGAAATTCAATTTTATGCATATACAAATGAAATGTCAGGCAATGAAAAGGTATTGTTTTCTGTTTGTGACATTGGTAAATAGGGAACAACAATAATTATTAGGGATTTTACACATACCAATTGTGCCCATCATTTATTGTTTGAGTATTAATGAAAGGAAGAAAGTGTGTGTGAAAAATTTTGACAAAGTAGCAGTGGTTGTCTATTTTCTGTTTGATTGCTAATAAAGGACTTCCTTTGGTTGGGTACACATTATCTACGCAAGAAATGCTGGCAGATTGGAATAATCGAATTGAGAAACGATTACGCAAGACTTTGACATTTGTCGACGTTGGTATTTTGATTTTCTTTTCTGCCTCTCGCCTTTTGGTTCCTTCCGCAGTTCTGGTTTATAGTTATGTATTGTTATGTTATGAATGAAAGAACAATATTTTGCCCATTGTTCAATGTGACTTCTTCCAAAATTCAGATTCGGAATATTATCAAAACACGAGCTTTGAGCCTCTTTAAAATGTTTTTATGTATAAAATCCAAAGGGAATTCGGCCAACCGTCCCCATCATGGAAAAAAGGGAGCCATGTACATGATACAATGCGACAGAGAGCAGCAAAGCGGAAAAAAGCGCCGAATTATCTTCCATAATACATTGTATGTTACATGTCTCGCATCTTTAGTGACTCCTGCGACAGATGAGACATGGAGTGAGTTTGAGATTGAAAGAAAATTACAATACAAATCCATGTACAAAAATGTTATAAAAAGGAAAACACTTTCGTAAATAAAGTTGTTTGTATTTTGTATTATGTGAGAAAATCCTTTAAAAAAGTATGCCTGACGTTAGCTTGTACAAAGATTCGTATTATTCGGTATAGTTATAATTAGAGTATATAGCACCATTAATGCAATATTATCCATCTTTAAAAGTCATAGGTAGTTACTTTATTCCTTCATATTTGTTACAAGTCGTATACTTCATACTCTGAAGAATTATAAGGGAAACCGTAACTTTTGGCTATATTTGAAACTGTGTTGTATCCGTAATACAACGCCGACAAGGCTTGCTGGTGATGATTTTTTCATCGCCAATTCATCCCCAGACTAATCGTGGCATAGCCAAACCAACCCAATACAGAGGAAGATATATGAGCATTTGTAGGAAAGCGTAAACCATGTTTAAAGGAGTTTTTCCGCACCTCCCTGACGTCTCATGTTATGAACAATTATTATGATTATCTAACTTTCGCGCGTTCTATTCTTAAAAATACACAAGTGTATACGTACATTTTATAATATGTACTAGACACTAGACTGAAGAATTTACGTCAAAATTTGAAGTAAGGCTTCAAAAACTCTATCAACGTTTATTTAAACATTCAATATTATGTCATTGAGACATGGATTTTCTCAGATGTTTGCAGTTTTTCTGTCGAGAACATTGTACATTAATGCTGTGCATTAAGCCAAAATCTCCCCTTCTAGTATTTCTTCACAATTCAGTATTAAATCCTCTATGAAAATATAGGGCTAAAAAATAATGACTACCCGTGCCATGATCTGTCACGACACACGATTTTCCCATTAGAAATACTTTCCCAATATGTAGAACTCGCGCTGTCCGCGTTTTCTACACTTTATAGATAACTAAAATTCAATTGTTACTCGTATAGATGTACAATATACATACTTACTTATAACAAGAGGAAAAGTTTGATCAAGTCTCAAGCCTAAATAGACATGATATACCTATACATTTTCTTTGCGAATCGTATGCATCTTGAACAACAGTCATAGTTGTAGACTAAGAACTTCACCATACATCATGATATTCCTGACTTAAAAGGTTCGATTCCAAATTTATCTTGTAATACTATACACGGCGTCATAGGCAATATGAATGTTGAATGTGAACGGACAGATGACGACGATCTCTTTACTAATATACATCCATACTGATGATTGAGGTTACGAAAATTATTTTTGTTTCAAGTTACTCATATATACAATATGTATATTATAGATTGTAAAGGTATCACATCCCAGTATGTGAGTGTATAAATGTACAAGACAGATGGATAGTATGTATGAGCTTAAAGTCTGTTATAGGAATATTAAATTGCAAGCACATCAATTGTTCTCTTTCCCCATGTCTGTGTTTCTTTATTAGAAAAGTTTGCATACTTATCGTACATAGTTTTTGTTGGTGAGGGCAAATATCTTTGTGTAGGAGGGCAAAATCCTTGATTTCTATGCATCTCACCCTCGTTTTTATTGCATAGCAATTGCTTCGGCAAGCAGACATCTAGGCATGAGTATACGATTTTTCCGTGTATTGTAAGATATAGTCTCAGGTGTACTTGGGTATGTATTAGAAAATTTTATCATTTAACGAAGGTAACATATGAATGAATCACCTACATTATATTGCCATAATATCTGTATTCTGTACAATAGTAAGTAGGTATGTACATGGTGTAAATATGTATGCAGGGACGATAAGCTTAATATGTTTTACACTTTCAACTATACTTTTATTACCCATGTCTTAAATTAAAGAAAGGTTGTATATTGTAAACTGTAATGTAATATAAGCATGTATGTATATTTGAAACGGGCCCTACACATGATATTTATTTGTAGATTTGTATTGTAATGTATGGGCACCTTTTGGGTTTCAAAGAAGATATACGTATAATATGTGCATGCATATGATACACCTCACCGCCGTGATCTCATGGAGAGAAAAAGAAAGATACGAAACGAAAAGAGATGGATGGAACTTTGTGAAAAAAAATGCTTTCAAGAGACATTGGAGCTCTTCGATTGCCATCGCCACGAAGCGTAAATATAGGTAAATATGTTGTGTGTCGCAGAGTCTGTCTATGTATGCATGTATTATGCTTACATGGAGGATTTATTCAAAGATACTTTGAGACTAAGAAAGGGAGAAAAGGGAGAAAAAAACCAAGTATCCGAGATACATAATATAATGAAAAGAATTGAATAAATAATAGAATAGAATTGTATGTAATAAGTATAGTAATAGTCACTCACTCTACTACTCTAGTCGCATTCTGACTTCGTGAACGAATACATAAAATACACACATTTATACTTTTTTATTTCTCACAGTATGACACAGGATGGACAATACACATTGTAAAATGAAGTAAAATAAAGTGACTCCAGGAGCTGGTTGGTTGCTCTATATACAATATGCATATCGAGAGAGTACTCCTTTATATATATTATATATATGTATTTAGGTTTTAGATGCATTTGGATCCACAGCGTACATATATTTAAATGTAGTGTGTAAAACGTAGCTATTATTATTTGTAGTAGTACCTAGATATATTATAGAAAGTTTTTTTAACGATTTAAGACAGACAACAACCCATTTGCAGTGCAATCACTTGTCGTTGAAAGTTGAAAGAACATTTTAGGCTGTGGTTTTTTCCCAGTTTCTTTAAGAAATTTCTGCTTTGTGTCACCAATGCAATGACTTTTGCAGTAGAATTAGAAACTAAATATTAGCAATAAATGGAGTTTTTCTGCAGTATCAACTTTTAATCTTTGGTATTTTTGCATTTTACAAAATTGGTGCCACATGTATTCAGTATTTATTTGCATTTGTAGCCGTAAGCATGAGCATGATTTACACATGATTTTATATAGATTGTAGGTGTAAAAATAAGCAACTGTTCTCTTGATTCCAGTATCCTTCATTCCAAATTACAATTTAATGGATTCTATTACTTTTCCCTCTATTACTTCCCTTTTTTACATGCATAGCCTTCCTTTTTTCCCTTCTTCATGTTAATGTGCTAAAAGCAGGAGTTTGCTAATAAGTTGTAGGTAATAGCTCAATGTTTTTTATATGTATATAATTGAAATGGTGGCATTCATCATACTAAATTAAATGTATAATTACATTGCAATTTTTTGCCAGCGCACACTCATTTTCCCCTCGTTTTAAGTCAGTACAGGTGTAGACTGAATCTAATGCAAAAGGAGCAAAGTGTTGTACTATAACTATGTTTTAAAAGTGTGTGACGTATGACGTATGTTATTCCTTCATTATTTGTGATAATTGCTAAATGATGTGAATAAATGTGGGTATATAATATGTGCATGAAGCCTCTAATCCAAGTTCCTTTTCACCCTCACTCCTACACGTTGTAGGATACTAAGTAATAAGTACTAATCTATTGTAAATAATAAATAAATAAAATGTTATACGGGGTAGGTTACGATTAGTATGCAGCTATGCATATATAAATATGCGCATTTTTTCTTTGCATAAAACAGTGTAAATAAATATTATGAAGGAAATTGTAGAACACATGTACATACAACGTACAGACATAATATTATAATAATGATGATTTGTGTGGTCGTGAAACATTGACACACTTTCCCGTTCATTTTCCCCTTTTGTCTTGTGTATATATATTATACATTATAAAATTTATACTTTGCTAATAAAATAATAAATAAATAACAAATGTATCCGGACAATGTTCTTGTCTCGTTTTTTCTTACCATTTGCAAGCGAGGATCCGACAAATAATGCACAAAGTAGCACTACAGCACTGAACAAATTAAATTGGCACATTGGACTACCCGTAAGTCTACACTTTTTGAACGATAAACGAGATAAAGGTAAATTTGTCGAGGGTTTCTTCCCGATATTTTTCCAACTTAGATTTGACACACTGTCACGATGAGGAGGTTGATTGCTCATCATAGCAATAATTATCGATTGTGACCATTGAGCGAGGTCACAATGTTTCCAGATTCCAGACCACTGATGAATTCCGTTAGAATATTAAAATTTTGTTTTTCCAATCACAAAATCGAAGAATTAGGCGTCGGTCAAAGGTATGTATAATAAATATAATATAAAGTTGACCACAAATACCAGATACAATCACTAAAACTGCTGATAAAATTCACCTTTCTACAATGTATAATATTTATTTACATGGTACACACTAGCGAAATCGAAACAGAGAAATAGAGAGGCACATTACAACGATGGGATTGTTGTTGTTACTTTTGCATTTAGCTTTAGGTACAGGTAAAACATATGAATGCTCTTACATGCACGAGACACAAAGATCAACTGGCTGTTGCTCGACACCCACGAGATTTCTCTCTCTCCCTCTCTCTCGTTCAGTTCTTTAGCAGCAGCTGAAGGTATTGTGTATTATGTATTATGTATTAGATGGTGTACCTCCACTTTGCCCACACAAACTCGCCCTATCAGTTCTCTGTGTATGCACCTCGCAGTCCTACCTACGTAGTTTTTCTACATTGCGTTACATTTTCCAATTTACTTACACTATACGTCTTTACTCCTTAGTTTGAACGTGTAGGTATATTTACAATACAATAGCAGATAATATAATAATACAGCAGCCTTAAACCATCTTTTGAATATATTCAATCCTACGTTTACAATAATTGTAACAATGTAACTTACATAATATGATTCTCATTTTCGGTATCTGCATAAATCCTTGGTCGTTCTCAAGCTTGGAAATAAACTGATATACCGTCTACAATAAAAAAAGAAAAGCATTGAAATGGAAATGTGTAAATGTGCAATTAAATTCAGTTGATGGAGTAATAATTGCATTTATCTGCATATTTTTGTGTATAAACCACTGGTGTCGGGACTTTTTTGAAAAATATTACACTTTCCTGGCTACTTTTCCTACATAAATTTTCCAAAATATCAAAAAATATCACAGACTCATCATGAAAATCAGTTATTTCAAGTTTATCATCCATCTATCTGTTCTCCTTTCTCTTTTTACAGATTAATTTTGCTAGCTATTTTAGCAGGAGTAAATTTGTTTGCAAAAGCATGATGTCTAAGTATGTCGAAGATATAAATTGGTTAAAGTTGGTTGTAGCTGTAGGACAAAGTCAGTTGTTGGTGACGAACATGTATTACGAAATTTTGACCGTTTATACATTGTTGTAAATGGATTATTTACACTTAGCTTTTGCAGTGCATAATATTTCAAACAACATGTACTTTGTGCGTCAGTTGTGATTAGTTCTCCTGTACATTTTATACATTCCTTCATGTGTCGTGTTTACTTTCTTTCATAATACAGACTCCAAATAAGTAGCCATGTGCAAATTATCTCGGCAGCAAAAAGGCTCGTCTTATTTGTTTATTATGTGCAACGTGCAAGATTTGTTAGTCAACCCAAGTAAATATATGCATACTAGTCTTAAAAAACTTGCATTGGACGACACAACGAAAAGACTAAACGATGACAGCAGAAAAAATAGAGAACTTACTTAATATTACTAGATATTTAATGATGTGAATAATTACGATTATAATAATATTACCAATAATAAGTTTGAATAATAAAACAAAAAGGAAATTTTCATAATGCCACCAAAATAGAAGCATAATCTTAAGATGGTTAATTCTAGCGTTTTTTCATGTCGTCACTGTCAGTCTTTCACGTGTACCAACTTTTTGCTTTATGGGATTGAAAAATGATACGATTGACATTGAAATTTGACGATCATCGCTTTGTGCTTTGTGAGTTGAAAATCGCACCTACATTCATATATACGTTTACATTATGTATTATTAGTTGTTGGCTTTGGTCACAGTGAACTACATTAGACATGATTGTTTTTAAGCTTCCAGGAATTTTTTATGATCAGTATAACATTATGCCGCCATTCATACGTTCAGACAAATTTTTTTATACCGCTGACATCTTACAATTACATGATGATTGCGAAAGTCAGCCGTTGATTTTTGTCTCTTATCCCCGCAAAAAGCAGCTGGAACCTTGCAGCTATAAAAGAATGAGAATGAGAACAGAATAATATATTAAAGACAATGGAGATACCTATATTAAAATATATTATGCATTACAAAAGTGACTAATAGTAAAAATTCGAGCAAAAACTAGACATTTGTGTGTCGTCTAGCATCGTCATGCATTATTATCTTTTTTGGTAGAGTAATTATTATGATCATCATCAAAAGATGCACTTTATAGTAATATATGCAAAATTCCTTATACATACGACGAAATATTATGCACCTTATTTCTGAAAGTCTATAGTCTAGAATAGATAATATTTTATACATTGTTTACGAATAATGTGTGCATTTAAATCGGGAAGAAGTGAAGCAGTTTTTTGGCTCGAGCACATTAACAAAAAACAATGATCATGCTGGTTTATTTAGATATTTCGTTCATGGCTGATGATGATGCAGCTGAGAAAGCCGAGGTCAAGAATACAGGATAAGAAAAATTAGAGAAGACGACGGCGAAGGAGAGGTTGAAGGAGAGAATTACTCAAAAGTCAAATGAAAAAGAAGAAAAGAATGGCTTGACATCTTAAAAGCAAAATAAATGTGACGACGTAACAAGTCTCAACTCCTTTTTTGGGCAAGACAACAGTTGCAAAGGTGAAGTATGAGCCAGATTGAAATTATTCAAACTCGATTATCATTATCATCTCCATACCATGCTAAAGTAACTAGGTACATACACTGGCAGGTTCAGCCCATGAATACCTAGAACAACTATGATTAACTTTATATTTTTTCGAGAATCAAAGATAGGTAATGCTTCCGAGTTATTGAATTAAAAAAGTGCTCCAGGTAAATTCTCTGGAAAAACTTTTGAATGCCCTCGGGGGAAATGTTTTCGTAGGCACTGGCCAATGGAAAAAATGTACGAGTGACGGGTGACGTGTGACGTTTGACGTTTCAAATTTATTTTTCGATTTTCGATTTATTTTAACAATTGTTGTTGCCATGATTATTTTTAAAGGGCCGTTGACGTTGATCAATTCATAAATCATAATTGCATTGAAATCATTGATCTTTCCTTATGCTCAATCATGAATACATGTGCACATTTATAATCTATACAGACTACAGAAAGAAGTTCAGGGACGTTTCTGCGTCCTTTTTCTCCTACTCCTTTTATCATTTATTACTACACGTTCTTAGGTCTTTTTGTCAGTTCAGTTATCAGTTTTTGGTCACTTTTGTTAGCGTTTGGTTCATTTTCTAGTCCTCTGAAGTCTCTCCCTTGTTCTCTGGAGGAGCTTGAAGACCTGGACAATATAATACGCAACTTATTAGCATACTACTTTCCTTCGCCATATTACATTTATGCTGACCTTGAGGATAGTATTTTAATCTTATAATCTTACTCTTGTACTTTTATTGCATTGTCTATCGATTAGTTATAGTTAAGCTACATAGTTATAGCCTCTACTCATTACGTTCAAAATTTGACTTTGGTTTTGTTTCAACAGTCAAACGTTTTTACGCTTTATTCGATCAAGCGTTCTAAAATCGCCAATCAATCTATACAATCTACATTTTTACGTTGATATAATATCTACAATCTACACAATATACAATACACACACACACACGCTTTGCCTGTCTTCATCACTTTCATTTTATGAATAATCTGACGGCTCCATAGTCTGGTTTGCAATAAGAACTAAGAACCTGCTGGAAATTGCAACTGCAACAACTACTTACATACTACTACTGTACAACAAATTCAACACATCTCACGTTCCTCATCACGATTATTATCCCCATCAAAGTTCAGTCCTTCAACTTTAATATTTGGCTTCTCATTATTCGAGTCTAGTTATCTACAAGTTTCAAGCATGGAAGTTCGTAGTTTTGTTAGGTAAAAAAATGGTTTTCCATTTCACTTTAAACAATAATAATTAATGCTCAATGGATGTATGTAGATACATAGGAGTGATGAATATGTATGATTCCGATATGTTTTATGCATTGTGAGGATGAGTAGTTGCATTCCTCAATGGAAATCAATAACTGGAAATATTTGTGAAGATGCAAAAGCCAAAGATCTTTTTGTTTGAAAATGCAAATATATGATGTGGAGATTCGTAGAGCCTCCTTCTATGTATGAGCTATTAAGTATGTAGAATTGCATTACTTAATAACATGTTTTTTTTAATTCAAGAATGAACAACGAGTTGCCGGATCCAGAAAGCCCGAAACTTTTTGTCGGGCAAATTCCGTATGTATGGAATGAAAACGACATCCGAATGTTTTTTGACAAATATGGTGGAATTTACTGCATTGACGTAGTCCGTGATAAAACGACGAAGCAAAGTAAAGGTAGGTGATATCTTGTTTTCAATAATCAATAATAATAATTATTATTTTTTATAAAGTATGTATCAAAAGCTGGAAATTGCATGTGCATGATCTAATTACCTGGATAAAAAATCAATGCAGGGTGTTGCTTCATCACGTTTTTCACGAAGGCGGCCGCATTGGAAGCTCAAAGCAAATGCCATAACATCGTCAAGCTCCAGGGCGTAAGTGATCTTGAATACCGACCCAAGTTGCAATTTTTTCGAGCTGTGATATTTGATATTTATGTACAAGGAAATATTGTTAAGTGCTTTTTGATTTTGTAGATGAATCATGCTGTCCAAATTCGACTGGCTGATAAGGAATATGTCCAAGGTATATTGTAATATGTATTAATATGTTGTAGCATTCATAAATAACCCAACAACTTGTACTTATAATCACTGTGCCTTTTGCTGTATATGTAGAGCGAAGAATTTCCGTGGAAATGTTGTCCAAGAAGTTGAATGAAGCGGACATTTGTCAAATGTTTGGACGGTTTGGATTGATTGAAGACTGTGTACTTTTACGGGATCAAAATGGAAGTAGCCGAGGGTGCGCAATTTTGACGTTTAGTTCAAAAGCTTGTGCGCTCAACGCCATTAAGGAAATGCACCAAAGTACAATTATGGATGTAAGCGGAACAATGCCTTCATTTATTACTACATATTTCTAATTTCCAGTTACAGGCCACAATATTATTTTGTAAATTTTTCGACCCAAGTTAAATGATTTACATAAATAATTTGATTCGAAAGGGGTGTCCATTTCCATTGCTTGTGAAATTGGCCGAAGGAAAAACTGATACTAACCACGTATCTCCATCTGTTATGAGTGCTATTAATACAGACTCTACTGGAACGAACAACCAGTCGCCTCAGCATCAACCGGTAAAGTGTACAGTGTACAATCATTATTAATTAATTAAACAATAAAATTGAAAGGAAACTAGTAAAATGAGACGCCGATTTCATGCTGTGCATATTTTCTGCTTTAATTTAAGAGGTCAAATGGAAGCTTCCATAGTCAACAAACGCAGCAACAACAAACGCAACCACCACCTTGTGCTCCTCCACCCCAACAACAACAGCAACAACACCAAGGTCTAGCAGCACCACCCCCAACTTTGTCAAACGGATTCAATCGAGCCACTCCCCCATATCCACCTGGGCTAGGACCGATTGTTCCTGGAGGAAATATTCTAAATACAATGAATGTGATTCCGCTGCCACCCGCCGTGCAACCGAATTTTTCGTACATGATGCAAAATATGAATTCTGGACCATCGCCACCACATCCCGGGGGCCTGGTTTATCCTCTCGGGACTCCGCCGAATTGCAACATTCGCCCACCGAATTGCTTTGGATGTCCTCCAGTTCGATCAAACCTGCCAGGGCCGGGAGGAGTCCCTTGCTATTCATACTCATCAGCTCCTGGAGGAGGAGGAGGAGGTTCTTACCCCTGTCATGTGTCAAACATTTCAAATCCGTCTGGTGGACCGAACATGCCTTTGTCTAACAGTAATCAAAAGGTGCCAAATTCAGGACTCTCAGTAATTATAATATTAGTACTGTTACCTTTGTTTAACGTGTTTTAAGATATGACATTAAAACGTTCCAATTATATAGATTCCAATTGGACGACATGCTGAGGGTTCGACGTTATTTGTGTATGATTTGCCGCCCGAGTACAAAGAGGTTGAATTATCAGAAATTTTCTCTCGCTTTGGCAAAGTGATCTCAACAAAGGTTTTTGTGGACAAGGATACGAATCGATCAAAGTGCTTTGGATTTGTTTCCTACGACAACCCCATCAGTGCTCAAGGAGGTGAGAGTTTTATTTATTAACGCTGTTTCTTGTTTTCCTCTATTGTTTTAATCTGCAATTTTTTACGTTTATTGGTTTTCTGAATACATTGGTCATTTATGTCTTAAAAACAGCTATACAAGCCATGAACGGGCTCCAAATGGGATCTCGACGACTACAAGTTCGGATTAAAAAACCAAAAGATAAACTTTAAAAATGATGATGTAAGCTTTCTACAGATACTAGATACTAATAATCTAAAATCTAATACCATGAATTCGTGAGGTTCCATTGATTGATAAACTGAAAAGTTTCCTTTTTGGTTTTGATTTTCAGACCAAATGAACATGTCGCCTACCT
>JAQIVE010002414.1:0-19989 GCA_034698285.1 Sminthurinus bimaculatus | reverse complement strand
TCATGTTATGAATTCTTCGCATTCCATTGCATAGATAAGAAGCGATCGAGCTAACGTGAGAATTTTTAAAGGGACTTACTTAATCGCATTCTTTAGAAATAGATACGGGTAACATTCCCAGAAGGAAAGTTTCCAAAAAGACCATATTTTCTGGCGGACCCTGTACACATTATGTATTTCCGATTCTAGGACGTCTGAGTTATTGACTCTTTGGAATTTTGGAGCTAAAAGTATTACGAAGACAAATCCTAGTTGGCCTTGAAATTATACAACTAACAAGCTGGGAATGGTTGAACATTTTAATAAATTCTCACCCTTGAACCAATTAATCATATTAATATTTTCAGTGAACTAGTAAAACTTGAAGTAAGTACTTACTCTTTACACATACACTGTTTCGGCATAATATGCATAGGGTATAAAAATTGGAGGAAACGGGTTCTAAAAGTTCTGAGAAATAAAAATGTCAGAGCAGATAATATTTGCACGCGAAATGAGCTCTACCGTTGGCTTGAAGAATTAAAGATGCGAAATACATGTGCAAAATTTATTTCGCGCACACAGATGTCGGAATATGTCTCGCAATTTTCTTGCTGTTGCTTTTGCGAGAATCAGCTTTTGCACTGATTTTAATCAAGTGCATGCTTAAATAACAATTGATTATTAACTCTGAACTGAAAAAACACTAAATTGGTTCCTCTGTGTTCCTTTACATTTTACGTTATTTGATACGGGTTAAAAACTACATTAATCCGAATCTGATGAAAAAAGGAAAAATCGGTAGTTTGAAATGTTTGTGACCTTAAGGCTTTTTAAACAGTCCAACATTTTGGCTGGTTTGAAGTTAAAACCGTAGAAAACCATAGACCTTAATAGTTATCCCCGCAATCTGATACTTTACTTTTTTGTCTCCCCCTTTCGTACATTACTAATCTAAACATGGGTTTTTTGCTTGCTCATTTCCATTATTCAAAAACTTAAGAATCCTTTTTGTCCATACTATACGTACATGTACTTACATATTCTTATCCTTAAGTAAATACAAACAACGGGCTTTTATTCTTTTATTCAAACTAGCTTTCACTGCCTGCATCCACGCTCCACATGAATTTGTATGCAGCTCCTTTCACCTGACACATTACAATAGAAGCAGATACTCTCCTCGGTTTGCGCTTACCATTTTTACCACGTAAGGACTTTCACTCTGCTGTCACTTTTTGGATTTCGGAGGACAAAGAACTGGACCCAATCGTCTTAGCTTTAACGCACATACATTATGTGCATTAAATCTCTTTGAAACGTTACCTTCCATATTTTATACATGTAAACCTTAAATTCTTTTTAAGTTGTTCAACTTGTTCAGTTTCTTTTGTTTTGGGATATTAAAATTATGCATAATATTGTGTATAAGTACTAATATTCTTAATTGCTGAAATGCTGTTTTTTAATGCGTTCACTAAAAGTATCAACACGATTTCAGCATTTTCCATTTGTTGTTCCATTATTTCATGAAACTTTGTCCCGTTTTGCACAACGTTGTTACAATAGTTGAAAGGAGTTTTATTTTTAGCAACCTTCTAAGCAATGTTGTTGACCCGTGTGTTATGTCATGGTTTTGCCGCAATGACCGTGATGAAAATGAAGCGATCTCAATAACTTCACATAACTAATTTGTATATATACATACTGCACAATACGTAACCGCTTCTTGAATACATATGTGGTGGTAAATCGTAATTTTAACTTGAACCTTTGTTTAGCAATTATTCATATAGCTTTCATAGTTAAGTGAATTTTGCATGCAGTTTTTCCCAAAAATGATCAAAGGAATTGACCAAAGGTAAGTTACACACACACACATGTCCATAAAAAAATTGTTGCTAATAATACTACATATTAGATTTCACAGACGACTCTAGCGTTTCAGTTATAAATATTGCCATACTACATAGTATTTTTATGTACATGCTCTGTTTTCAGTTCTTTCTTTCTTAAAGTTGGTTCTTTTATTTCCGCCTTTTTTCCTCGCAAAAGAAGCCAAAAGCAGTGCACTGTGCACTATCTGTCTGTATGTATGAATGGACGAATTTATGCTGAGTTTTTGGTATCAGTTCTTTCAACTTTGTAATTTATAATCTAGATTTGCATCTCTCGCACCTATGTATGTACATTGTACATACACACAGACCTACACATACGATACATATACAGACAGATTCTGAGACAATACGTAACTAAATAAATAAATACTGTCATAACATCCAAATTCATATTTTACATATACATACATACATACATCCATGTGAAGTCTATAATATACATTATTTTCTAATAAAATACGCACTCTCTTCCACTGTATCAGATGTCTGATACAGATACAGATAAAAGATATGATGCATATTGTGTATACTGTACAAATTTGAAGACAAAGACACACTACACACACACACAAACACACATCGCGATGATATAATAATAATTATTGTAGTAATAATATGTGAGTGCAACTAAGAGTTTTAGATTTGCTCACATTTTAATTTTTGCAACTCGACTATCAGTATTCAGTTCAGTCCAATGTGTGTGTCCAATATGTAAAATACATAATATCTTCTCTTTCTCTCTCTCCCTGTGTGAATACATACATACAACCTACTACAACATTTATAATTTAGATTAGATCTCTGATGCTGGGTGATGTATGCACATGTACAATGTATGCATGTGTGTATGTATAGTTACCTGTGTGGATGCAAATTCAATATGTATATGCACATGCTTTTCAATTCTGACTGTTGCTGCTGCTGCTGCTGACAAAATGAAACAGTATGCACGTATTGAAAATCCAATACATATATTAATATTATACAGAGCACCAGCAACTACATCAACAAAGTAAAATATGGTGTAGGAGAGCACCATCAACATGAAAATCAAAATCAACGACAACAAAACGACGACTGACCGATAAAGAAAAGGCAGGAGAGATAAAGATAAGGATATACATACGTCTTGCAAATCTATCTGTGTGATGTACCATGTGCCACTACTATACATACATACGTACGTCTCATATGTTTTCATATTTATATTACTGTTTATAAATTGCACTGTGTACTGTGTACGTACAATACTATGTATGCATATGTATTATGTTATAATATTATCGTCCACATCTAAATTTCATCTCTATCTCTAGACACTATATATTAGCGTTATACAATATATTTATCGTGTTGATGTGAACTTCAGTTATTAATCCAATTTGGTAATCACTCGTATAATCAGAACCCACATCAAAAATTCATCACACACATAGATAGATACATACAATATATATGTAAGCACAACTAACATTATGCATACATTTATATACTTGCTTACCATTTCATTCAACAGACTTGGCTTATACGTGTATGCATCTCGTATTGTATTGTACAATAGAAAATTTGTATGAATTACTATACAGCTAAATAACACTGAAATATTATATCAAATATCCACACTTCTCTCACCCCTCTTGTCCTCTTGCTAATATTTTTGCTTATCCTCAAAACTATCTTCAAATATATACACACGGCGGTTACAATATTATGGGGTGAAATAGTTATTATTATCATCATTATTATTATTAACTGTCTCACCTTTACCTCTCACAATCTTTATGTACTGTGTATTTTGTGTATTTACCCCAGACTATAGTAAAGAAATTAAGAAGGATCGGTTAATGATTTTTTCGTAATGAAATAGTTCTTAATCGTATATGATGATGTACTGATATTTGTTTGTTTTCTCTCTCTCTTTGTTGCTCCTCTCTTCTTAAAGTAAATACGATGTGTATGTATGTTTTGGGTATTGTTGCAACTCTGAATTTTCAATTCGCACGGAATTTTATGAACTTGTGCCATGCATAATATGTATATATACATACACTTTGTGTGCCTGCAGTTGCACGCACTTTTTGCAAGTTTCATTCAGAATTCAGTGTGAACATTATTATATATTTTGAGAATATGTATTCCATTTAAGTTTATATGTATATTTGTCTTTGGCATATTATATATTTTGTACATTTTGTAGATGGTGGTGGTGGTTGGTCTTTTTTGAGCGTGAGTAAATAGTAAGTAAACGTTGAGGGATGGAGGGTAAACTTAACTAATACTTTTGCATGTATGTATGCATACTTATGGGTAAGCTGGTAATGTATAATGTAACATAGTAAATTTCTACAGTACATGCAACACTTTGCGTGTTACAGAATAGAGAAATATGCATGCATGCAAGTGTACGTGTAAATTTATGTATGTAGTATGTACAGAGTACAGAGATTGATACAAGCGGCCAGTCAAAGCAAAAGCAAAAGTCAGCCCTGTGCACTGTTTACTGTTTACACGACGTCTACCACAGCAGCCCCTCAACCTCTATGCTGTGCCGAACGAAAAGAAACTTGAAGAGTATTCTCATTCTTGATTTGACTTTCAATCTATCTGTACCATTTATATTTCCCTTTTACTTGTTGCTCCTGCATCTATCACATCGTGCTGTGTTGTATTGTCTAACGCATCGTATCGTATCGTATCGCGTTTACATTATATGGACATCATTTGCAGTGTGTTTTATCGTGTTACATGTCAACAGCGGTGTAATTACGCATTGTTTCGGTGCGTCTTCAATTTAATCTGATTTTAATTCTTTTGCCTTGTCTTGGCTGTGGAATTCTGACCCGGGATTTTGTATTGAGCTCCTTATAAGGACTGTGTGAGCTTTTTAGCTTTAGTGTGTGGATTGGACTGGACTAGACTAAAAAATAGTGAACTGAACTGTGCACAATAAACAATTTAGTGACTTGTTATCTACTCCTCTGGACTTTGTCTGTTGGCTTGAACTTCAAGCAGCAGCAGAGTGTGATTCTACAGTAATTAAAGTGAAAATCCTGCTTCGGAGAAAGGTGGATATCTTTTTCGGATCCGGATTCGGATTTTTTTTTGAACAACACCTTGCTGTGAATTTTGACTAAATAATTGGAATATTAGAGTGCCATTGCTGGATAAAAAATTCAGCATTTGTGGATTTTGTGGTGCATAAACTACGTTTTTGTTTTGGATTCTTCAACGTTGAGCTGTGATTAACTAAAAGTAACATCAAAAACTTTTGGTGGACCTTTCGTGAACATGTGGAAAAGTGACGTTCCTTTTCATGGATTTTTTTCTTCTCCATCTCTCTACTGCCGCTCTGATATTTTGTACCAATAATAGTTAAGACTTGTAAAAAGAGAACCCTTGTTTTAGGATAAGAAACCTCAAGCTCAAGTGCCAAAATATAGCTTGTTTTCTTGTGTGTTTTGAGTTTTGTGCATAAACTGTGAAAAACTGTTGAGTTTTAAAAAAATTTAATAACAACCCAATACACCAAAAAAATTTCTTGCTTGTTGATTTTTAGTGAGTAAATAATTGTTAAAAAGCAAAACATTGAATGCAAAATGGCGTACAAAGGACTCTCTGGATTTTTCTTCTTAACCCTCCTTCTATCCGCTGGAGTACAAAATACCGTTAATGGTCTAGATAATAGCAATAATCATAATCATCATAATAGCAATAGTAATAGCAATAACAACAATCACCATCACCACAACAATAATGTGACAGATCGGACCAATCTGTCCATTGTGAGATCCTCGTCGTCCACGGCGACCACCCCGCTCGTTTCTCAGTCTCAATCTTACTCCAACACTTTTTCGACCAGCTCGAGCAACACTAATAATAACTTTGTGAGTATGTCTCAAAATGCTAGTGGTCAACCCTCAGCAACTCACTACGTCAATGCCAATTACATTAAGGACTTTAGCAGTGACAACTTTAATAACAACAACAATAACAACGGCAATGGCCCACGAAACAAGTAAGATTTATTTTTTTCGCCCTATATTTTATGCATCTTTCTCCCCCATCTTAGTTTAAGCCTGGAGCAAACTTTTTATTGAAAAAAGTACTTCAACTATTTTAACTACTTTCCATTAATGGAGCGTTCATAAAATGCATTATTCTATGGTGCATTTCCTCATTGACCCTCTGTTATAAGATATCGAAAAGTTTTTATTTTGCACCAAGGTGATGTCGATTGCCGAATATTGTATACAAAAAACTATGAAATATAGAGCAACAATAATTATCATATCATAATTTGGAATTCAGATCAACAATTTTGCAAAAAATTCAAGTACAAAAAAGAATTTACAAGCCAATTCTGTTTATTGCAAATTCAACACTATTCTCTGTACTCTATATACTTATATCATACATATTAAAAATAATTGGAGTGCATTTTTTCCCAAATCTCATATACATATAAAATGTAAAATAGTGGTAGTCAACCTGTGGTTTTCCTTCGAGAATCGATCTACACTAATAATTTACACTCTGGGCGTTTGTCTTTGTCCCGTATAGTAAACAATAAGGAGTAACTAAACTGCAAGAGGATAAAGACAGATGAAAACTTGTAGTAAGTAAAGTGTTAAAAAATAATGTACTTGTACTAATGCATATTACTATGCTATGAGATGATAGTGGCTGATACAAAGATAATATAAATAATTGTACAGTGAGAGCAGAAAGTTTCAAGTTTATTATTGATTATATTATTGTATAATCCAGATATTTTGCAGTGCTTCGGAAAAAAAGCATTAAGCAAATTAGACCACACATACCTGCAAGATCAAGGATAGGAGGAGAGGACTTTATGCATATTATACGAATATTGTAGTGTGTAAAATCAAAAGCCAATGATTAAATACATATACGAAAAAAGTTGCAGTCTCTGCTTCCTTTCTTGATATCGATGCTCAATGAATCAAGTATGACCAAAGGATGAAAAAAATTGCATGTATATTAGCTATTAACATCTCTCTCTCTCTCTCTCTCTCTCTCTCTCTCTCCCTTTAATATATTCTTCCGTTTCACGTTTCACACATATTATGTCTCTCCCCCGTCAATAACAAAAAGGAGTCTTTTTTTAAAGGTCAAAAGAGATGAGAGGAGAGTATATACATAACGTGTGAGTGTGCTTATAGGCATGTCTTCACCATTATCATTATCATTGTTTACAAATCTGCGTATGTGTCTGTGTGAGTGATTGAAAATGAAAATGAAACTGCAGTTCGAGAAATTTTGCCAAGAAATTCCACTGACACTGAGCAAAAACAGACAAAGAGTCACCCCACAAGCCTAACAACATGACACGTTCTCCAAGTTAAAGTTCTTTTACCTGTGCATATGCATATGTACGTAGGTAAAAGAATGGTGTGTACTTATGTATATGTATATTTGTATATTATGTGCTTTAAGCACAATTTCTCCAATGATCACGGCATCACTCACACCTCGTCGCATCACATTTGCCATGTTGTTGTTTTAACTGCTGTAAGGCTGCAGTAGACAAATAATGAGATATTAAAAAAGTTCAAAGTTAAATTCAAGTTTGAGAGATATTTGAAAGTCAAAAAGCCGAACATCTTCACGATATGCGATATCTGATATGATATTTTAGCCATATACGAAAGATGTACTGTAGTATGGCTATTGCTTTATGTTATGGCTAAAGTATCTCTATGACGGTGGAGAAAAATCATCAAATTATGATGATTGTCATTATTATGGTGTAGTTATTGGTGGTAAATATTTTTTTCTGTTTATGCTAATGTTTTTTTCTTCTTCCATTTGTTTTCCAACTTGGTTCATGTTGGTCAATCAATAAATCGAGTTTTCACTCATAACTACTCGAACAATGATCCTCTTGCCTGCTCATTGTCTGTATTTTTCGTTTTTTCCTCCTGTTTTTTACTTTTACGACATCCGTTTACATTATTCATAATTCATGTACCTTGTGTATCTGCAATCTGCAATTCACACTTTGGAGTGCGTCTGTTTACAGCGTATATTGGTTATTAGTTGGTTGATGTTTGGTGTGAACTACTTTAAAGCTTAATCTAATTTAATTGATTGGGTAGCACTTTGCCCCTTGATAATGACAATAAATAATATTATACATAATATGTATAAGTAAGAAGTGAGATTATGTGGGATTTTAATTGAAACTACAAGAAAATAATTTAACTCTTCTGTCTTCTCTCTGACTTGTACTTATCCATCATTCAACATTCAGCATTTTCAGCATAGTATTATATTATATATTATTGCATTGAATTCTTCAAGTGAGATTAAAAAGGCCCCGTGGACACGCACAGGCACAACCTATAATGAATTGTACCTTTAAGCTTATAATACAGTTTACTTATATAGTGTGCGTACTTTGGTGAACAAGTGAACACTTCAGCTCATATGTATTAGAATTTGAAGAAAGTCAAATTCAAATTCAAATTGAAATGAAATTGATGGTACTGTCAATCGAAGATTTGTAATAATAATCTGCTTTATATATTATATTACTTGATAAAGTGAATGAAAACTGTATTATAAATGTGTATCTTTTGCTTTGCTAATATACTTATGACTATCTCCGTTTGTCTCCATTTAATATTTTTTACAAATGTTATAATGAGAGTACATTTAACTTTTAACACACACAGAGTGTTCTCCTTTGCTCAGTAATAAGTAACATGTATCTATAATCTCTGTAAGTAGTAAGTATGTACAACAGATGCAAATACATGCATGTATTCTTTCGTTGTTACGACTACGACAATAATAAGTAATTAATCTTCCACTCAGCTATAAGAATATTAATCGTAAAACAACATCAGCTGCTTGATATATATTATTGTTGACACTCACACAGCACTGCCTATCTTATACTGTATCAATATCTACACTTGTACTCACCGTACACAGATAACAGTTAAATATGTATACGAATTCACTTCATTTCGTTTGAAACAAAAAAAATAATTTAGCAAAAGTACATATACATAATGGAGAGTAATATGGTTTGTTTTTGCCCATACCATGTCTTTATATGTATGTGTGTGTGTGGACGGATTTGGAATGTAAATGTTTTCCATTAACCATTATTTTGTTGCGTATTAACATTGCCACGATGCCCATGTTATGGCAGGCACAGGTTGAAGTTGAAGCCATCAAATTCAAGTTTGCTGCTAAAACACACACATTTAGACAGTTTGGTGTTTGGTTTGATTTGATTTGAACGAGCTAGACTGCATGTCTCCAGAACCTTTTTATCATCATTATTTATATTCTTTGTAAGTACTTAAACATACACATAACACATACAGACAGATACTCACGTCTGTTTTGTCGTAGGCACACTAACAAATTGGAATGAGACTACTTAAGAGCCATTACCATTATTATTACTATAGTGACATATTATACGACAGTATTTAAGCAACCGCTTCCCTTTTTGGAGTTGATATGTGAAACAAACTCATGTCAATATCAATGTTATTACGTGTATCTTATATTATATGTACTTTTCAGGCTGACGACAAACGTTTTTTGTCAAACAAAATGGTCAGGATTGAATGAGTTATTATTTTGTTACAGTTTAGGGTTGTATACTGATTATGGCTCAGTTTTTTTGTATAATATAAAGAGAGTAAAGTTATGAGTTATGTTAAAAGCAAAATAAATAATTACTTTATACTGTTTTTTATAAAACATTTGTCAGAAAAATATTTACTCAACTTATTGACGAGGGTCTTCTACCCTATTTATTATTTGTCGATAAGGGAGAATTTGGAGCAACATGAAACAAAAAATCTCAATATCAATCTCAATTTGGTAATTGGATTAAATTAGTCCATACTTTATGTATTTTTGCACATATCTAGACTATAGACATAGATATTGAAAGATTCTACTCTTAAACTTTGCATTTTTTAATTCACATTTTTTGAGCTATTCTTTATTACTTTGTATAGATACATATGTATATTATGTACTAAGACAGACGACAGATTGTAGAAGAAAGTATGAGGAATGTTCACGAAAACCGAGTCAATATTGCGCTAATTATTATTATTATCAACGTCGATGAGTGGAGAATCGAGGATTGAAATTCAATATTATTTGAATGGATAGTTATATTTTGTGTGTATGTATGTATCTATCGTTGACTGCACTCAAACTAGTTCAAGGTAAATAATAAGTAGCCGTATTAGTTTATTCATTCATGTTATCATCTATAGTAATTTTGAAGTATTCCCATTGAAAATCTGTGAATAATGAATAACTGGATCAGTTGTAAGTCCACAGGAAAATGTACATATAAACTGCCTTAAAATGTAAATATACACACATACAGTGTAAATATGCATCGCAGTCGTAGCAGATGAGACAAGGGGAAAAGAAATCTAACGAGGCGAGACATGCAAAGGCGAACGGACAGAGAAGTAAACAAATATGCGTCAATAATACAGTATAAGCTATAAGCACTAAGCAGAGCACATGGTACATATCTGCAATTGAAAGAATTATATATATGATTATAATGGAAGAAAATATGCCATTGAATTGTATAATAATTTCTTTATACTTTATACTCAAAACTCAAACTTCAACACTTTTCTATAAATATTGAGGTTATTATTATTGTAGACAGACAGTCCGTCCGTCAACAATAACAATGTATGTATTTAGTATAGAGGCAACAAAACCACCAGAATAGAAACATGAACAAGTGGCCATATGAATAGCAAACGTAAATAAAAACCCACCTACTCCAACAAATCCTAGTACTACTGTTACCCTTGTTGACTGTGTCCACAAGGGTATTCCTTTTTCCAAAGTAGATGATCTATTTCATACAGTAAAATTAAAACTCTTGTCATTGAGTCAGATTTTCCAATTTAAACTTTTAGTTCCTATTTTCGTACCTCTATTTATACTGTACATTTTAATATTGTATTTAGTTATGATATCCCCTTTTGTTTACTGTACGAGCATGTACAATAGAACATGCGTAAAGTTGTAGAATAGATGCTCTTCATCCTTTTTTTTATTCTGTACTTTATCCGATAAAAGAATATTATCAATTCATGTATCTCTCTCTCTCTTTTGTTTAACGTTTTTCTTTACTCCTCTCTAAATGTATTCCCTCCTATCATATCATAAAAGTATGTATGCATGTATCATATCATAATGCGTTGCATTGTACGATGCCTCTAAATACATTCTTAACAGGATCAAAATCAAATTCAAAATCAAATTTTCAAGATGCAACAAGAATCTACAACCGCTTCTGTATACATCTCTTGCATACTTTAAATATGAAGAAGGTATACATAGATTTGATACATCATAGAAATGGTAAATTATGCATTGAGCTAATAAAGAAATGGTTCTTTTCTAATATACCATTTACTATCATTGTCATCATCATTACGACTACTTATATGACTTATGCCTTCCTTATCCGTATCTTTTTCGTCTGTTCTTTGTTTGATGATGTGTCTGTTGATGTGGCTTCCCTATTTATATACTACATACATCATATCCATTCATACACGCACACACACACACACACATTACACATGCATTATTATATTATCGTTATCGTTACATATATGACTACGACTACTGCTCTTTCTTTCTTTCGCGTTCTTTCTCTCTGTCTCTGTAGTGCATCTCAAATGAGGAGGAGATAATACGAATAGGTATAGATACATAACAAGATGAACAACTTTGGTCGGTGTGTCTCTCTCTCTCTCTCTCTCTGAAAGTGAGATGAACAGTTTTCTATGTAAGGACTCCTCGTAGGATATATACACAGATGCAGATGTTGATGTTGAGAGATGCTGTTGAGTTGAACTACTTACCTATAAATAAAGCGTTAGACTAAGTAATCATTTATTCTACTTGTAAAACTTTCAAATTTTTACCTATGCTATGCACTTGGCATCACCCTTTTACTGCATCCAATCCATATATATTGTATGTATATTATGTATTGTACACTGGCGATCGGCAGCTTCTCACAACATCAGTCTTCTTGTATCATAAGTATGTACTTATACACAAAGTCAATACGTTACGTATGCACGTTGCAAAAGTATGTACATATACAAATGCTGAAGAAGAATTTCAAGTCGAATTTCAACTGCTCGGCTTTTTTGAGGGAACGGCGAAAAGGGTTTTCGTGTGAAAAACTGTGCGGTCAGTGCATATTATTGATGCCTATAAATAATATATAATATGTATGTATGTACGACGTACAAAAAATCAGGATAAAGATGGCCGTTGCCTGTGGTCCTCTTCCCATCCTCAAATTAGATATTATTGTGGCATGGCTGATATTCTATTCTATTCTTGGAATGGAAGTTGAAATACCTTTTTGTGTACAATCATAATCATATAGGAATCAAGAGCGACCATTTTCTTCATTGTACCATATCTTTGGACATTTAAAAGCCCAAAGAGAGAACAACTTGAATCTAAAGGGAGGGGGTGTATGCAGTGTATACTGTGTATACATTACTTTTTGCTAGCTACTGATTCTTCATTTTTAGAAATGCCATTTCCTTTTCCTTCCTCTTTGATTTATTTCTTGGTGGTTTTTTCCTATTTGTTTTTTTATTATATTTGTTGAACTACCTGATAAAAATTGTTCATCTTCTTTTGCTGTTGAGTTTTGGTCCTAATTACTTTTTGTGTGGATCTTGTGCTCTCAAATCTCTCAAGATGAGTAATGTGCCATTATTTAGTTATTTTTATATTACACTATATTTATATGGCGTCATTGTTTTCCAATGGTGTTAAATATATAATATAATATAATAGTTAGTAACTAACTACAGATAAAGATGAGATGAGAACTAACTCCTTTTATGTTTTGGTTTTAGTGCATATAGGATAGGTTTTTGTCCGTGTCTTTTCCCTGTTTTTTCACCTCCTTTAACGAGGCTCATCATGCTTTTTATATATATGATGGGTATTACGAATATAATACCTTGTAAAGTCTCAATTCTTTATCATTTATGGTTGAAACTAAAAGAAAGAATAATGGTTAATAAAAAGGTGGATGAAACTTTGTAATGGTTTTGCCATACAATATAATATTACTGTTGTTAGGTATACATACACACTAGGATGGGTAGTTTTGCTACAATGTATACATAGAAACTAGAAACAGAAAGAAGGGAAGAAGAAATGCATTTCAATTTCAATGCATTCGTGTTCAAATGATTATCAAGATTCAAGAATCAAGATTGTTATGGTTCAGAAATGAAAAGTGCAAGCTCATCTCTAATCCTCCTCAAAACTAAAGATATGGAGGTATTTACCAAACTTCAAAGAACAAACCATCATTATTTTATAGGGAGGAACGCGTTTGTTCTGTGCTTACAATTTACAATGTACAAGGTGTCAAATAGAATTTTTTTTATTTTGCCCATTTTTTATTGAACCTGAGAAAAATATAATGCCAAGTATACCAAAATACCAATTAGTAGTACGTAGTCCGATCTTCAGCGGAAATGGAGAAAATATAGGTACTGTCGGCATTATCCATTTTACCCCCTTACAAATGTCTGTGTAAAATTTTGAACACAATAATTATCACACTAACACTAAATTATCATATCAAGAAGTTTTTTGCTCTTCACAGCTCTTACATATTATATTAATATTGTTCATGTGAGTATAATTGATAATGTAATGAGGAAAAGTTTTCGTTACTCCTTGGTTTACTAAAAAGGAAGACGTTTGTTGAGATTTTTATAGTGTTAAAAGCAAGTCTCAAATTATTTTTAACGAGGAGGTGAAATTAGATTTCCAAGCTTAAACAAAGTGGACAGGACAAATTACTTTAGATTCAATTTCTAAAGTGTCCATTTCAACTTTAATGTGAAATCAAGACAATGCTTATGATCTCAGCCATCGGTTGAATAAATGTATTTAATTCATAATTGAAGGCTTACAAAAATATAAAAATTGTTAACTAATTAGATGTAGAGAAAACGAAAATGAGCAACGAGACAAACTAAAAATTCCAACTTGGAAAAAAGTTGAAAGCTGAAAACTGAGAATGGAACTCGATTATTCAACGTCTTCGCGCAAGAGGGGCAAAATAAAACCCAAGCGGCGTTCAAGTCTAGGAAAACGCTGTGGCGATTTTTGTGCAATCTATCCAACTTATTTACTCCAATATTATTTCACCTTTCATCGGGTTCTTCTTCTTATGAAAAGTTTGATCTTATCAAAGAGCAGTTGACTTCATTATTGCATCGTACTGAATTATTTATTCACTTATCAGGATCACAATAAATTGTAGTATTTTACACAATTTGATTTGTATTGCGTGTGAATTAAATTGCGAATGCACACAAATAAAAGTATACACATACGTAATAATATTATACATTTTTACAATGTACATCAATGTACGTATGTAGACATTTTCAATGGAAGTATGTACTGCAAAGAGCGTGCTTCTATGCAAATTTACAGAACAAATAAACAGACAAGGGTAATAAAAATACATCTGGGGAATAAATCAAAGCAAAAGGAAATAAAGTTTTTTGAATTTTCAATGAGTGACTCTGAGATCCAAGCAATCGCCCCAAGTCTTGGGATTTGGGTTTGAGCTCAAGAACGTATGTGTATATACATGCAAAGGCAAGACGTAGCCAAAAACCAAGAAGAATAAAAATCAACTTATTAACAATCATTTATACCTCCCTCTCATTGAATCAAAATTGTTTTACAAGTGTAAATATGTGTACAATGTACAATGTACTAGTTGCATTGTAAATATGTACAAGTACAATAAATTCTTTTCCTGCCATTCGAAAAAATACTACCATGTATAATGTATAATGTACATACTATGCAAGCGTAATTTCATACACATCTTATTGTTGACTTTTCTCAATGTTAACCAAGAATAGAAAACGAAGATGAATAAGAAGAAGGATAGACAAGAATTGAATAAAAGTAGAACGATATGAAATATATCTCTTTGATATTTGGATAATAATATTATCTTACGCATGTAATGATTTAATAATATTCAATTTTCAATAGGAACTCGCAAAATACGCAATGAATGATACAACGTTTGTACTTATTACTTATGTATGTATGTGCATCGTTTTACATGTTTGAGGGACATAATTGCGAAAACTAAACCTAATAGCTTATGGCATCGCGATTCGAAATTGATTGTTGGACTTTTTGTGGTTTTCCATGTAAATATTATAGTAAATTCTAGTATTTTCTTTGCAACAGTGTTAACATTTAACAGCACCCATTTTCATTTTCATTACTCATCACCATCCTTGCACAGAAAGAAAGGAAGAAAGAAGAAATTCCTCAGATCTTTCGCACCTTTCATTCCATTCTATATCTTATGTATGCTCAATGCTCATGTACACGATGTGTATTTTGTGCTTAAGGATGCTCAAGTAGGTATCTATTTACATTTGTATTTGTACATTATGCATACATGTACGCACAAGCTAGCTAAATAAATGTACACACTGCATATTTATGTATTTAGGATTTGGTAACATTGTTTTGGTTTTGGACTTCTTTGAACAGTGAATCTTTATTTACACAATCAGCAGTTTGCAAAAACTTAAAATAAAATGGGCAGTTTTTCATAACTCACACGACAAAACGTAACGTATAGAAGTTTTTGAGCAGTCGCATCATCATGGTTTTTGTTCTAAATCAAAAAGCGTCCCAATAGTTGATAGTCTTGTACTTCGCACATAATAATATGTAATGTAATGAAGGGCTTTTGAAGTTTTAAGAGATGGTCATTAAATAACTTAAGTATGCCTGCGAATGCTTTACCTTTAAACTTTGCTTTATCTTTCTCCGTAGAAGGGTTCAAACAAAAGCGTAATACACAGCAGTACAAAAGTAGATAACTTGACGATGAATCCAAACTTGAAGTATCAGCAAATACATAATACATAATCTATAATTTGTGACCGTATCATTTGTATACACATTAAAATTGAAAGCGTGCCGAAATAAAATATATTATAAAACATCAATATTTTTACGATGGAAGACGGTACAAAATTTACATAGTGTGTATTATGTTTTATGTTTTTATTACATTTTTTTTATATTTTTGGCTTTTCTTTCTCCATATCCGCATGGTCTACCAGGGGGAAATGTATACATAAATGCAATAATATTGTACTATGTACACAGTGTGTATACTTAAAAATAAAACTTTCTAAATCTCTTATTGTTTTCCATCTTCCTCTCATTCATTCCTTCATTCATCTCTCATCATCATCACTTTCGGATGTACAGAGTATACAGATTACAGATACAGTACAGGTTACAGGTATACATGGACAGAGATGATGTTTTAACAAGCTTAATGCCACTTGAAATTATTACTGTCTGAATGAAATGTACATGTACTTATTGCTTATGTATACACTCTGTCTCTGTGACTCACTGAGCTTATTGTTAGACACTGTGTCGAAGAACGTGAATTTTTTCTTACGCAGGTATTCCTATACATATTACATATACATAATATGTATATATTTACTTTGCCTTTTTATTATTATTTTTTTTTTTTTGCAAAAATCCTGTTGGTCGATTCCTCTTTTCCCATCCAATCCATCTTTTTCTTTCTCTCTCCGTCCCTCTCTCTCTCTCTCTCTCTCCCTGTTCGCGTGCTTTCATCTTTCTGTCAAGTACAACAAAGTCATATAAATTTACATGTACAATGTGTAATATACCTGCAATGTACGATTCAGAGGGAAATACAGAAACACACATACATAGACAGACAGGCAGTCAGACACAAGAGTTTAAAGACACACATAACGCATATTCATGTGCATACTACTACAAAGGACAATATGAGACTGTGTGGCTCTGAAATTCTGAGATGCAATATGCACATGAGTAGGTACATGCATTGGAAATGAATAAATTTCATGACAAGTCTTTTTGAGGAGGAAACTCGTAAATTATAAAATGAAGACGAAAACTTGCAAATATCTATAGCATAGACAGGGTACACAACATTTTACAAATGCGTATAGGTATAATATGCACTCTGCACTGTGCTATACCTCAATTCTCTTTGACGGTTGCGATGTAGCTGCGCTAACTAATAAGTATAAAATTACCGTCCGTCCTTCTGTTATCAGCTTTACAATTTCTTGTAAATAACAAAGTTTGGCCACATTTAGGTCGAAATAAAGCTAAACTGCATTCGGCGGGAATATTTTCACATATTACCCGCCGTATTGTACCATGTTTACAACATTATGTGGTACACGCGATACATGTTTTCACTTAAAACTGAAGCCGATCCCTTAATCCAAATCTTTAAAATATGTACAATGTACACACATACGTAGGAGTAGAAGTATAAATATGATTATTGTATACATTATTATATAGTTTTTGCATTAATAAATAATTTCAAAAGTTTTTTCTCCATCTTTTGTCTCAACAAAGCTTCAAGCTGTATTTTTCATTTCATAGGTCAAGTATAATAAAAATAAGAAAAGTACAAGTGCTGCAGATCTATCTGTAATAAACTCACGCAAAAGTGTAATATTTTTATCATATAAGTATGTATAACATGATATTTGATATTATTTACCTGTTGATTTTCATTTCATTTCCCCCGTGGAAAAATTGAAAATTTCATGCTTGAGGAAAATCTGTCATCCTTTTAGCATCTCTTATACATGCTGTTCTGCCCTCCTCTATTATTCTCTGTCAGATATTTCTTTGTGTATGTATAATAATCAGACAAGGGTATATTATGCACAAACACAAACACACACCAGGCCCACGATGATCATTTTAGATCTTACATGCAAATTTTCTAACCGTCCCTCCTCATCCTCATCCTGAGATATTCGTAATTCGTACACACATGTATGTAAATATACATATGTATATGTATAAGCTTGGCTAGTCCGTTCATTCATCCGTCGCTGTCGTTCAGCATGCTATTTATCGTTATAGAATGAATATTATACTTATTACCCATAATGTTTTATTTCGGTCAGTCAAGCATTTTCTGTGTGTATGTGTGTGGTTTTTTGTCAATAAAATTATTATGCATCATTCATTATTCATATTATGCTGTCTTAAGATCATCTCAACATCCTTTTGACTTTTGATGCTGCCATTTACCCAACTCATCCTCTTTTTTACGTGAAATATTTAAATACATATTCATAACCATATCACAAGCAAAGAAAAGCAACAAAATATACCTAAAGCTTATGTAAAAAAATGGATGGATAATCTAATCATACGTAATATGTAATTAGCAAGGGAGCAAGTAAGAAATGAAGAAGACAGCGAATAAAAGGTGTATTAAATGCTAACAAGAAGAAGAACAGCCCAAGCCCACAAAAGCAAAAAAAAACTATGTCCGTGTATGTACACTTGCCGAAGTTTACTTAACATTGCAAACTAAGCTCGCAAGATAATTTCTCCTTTGCCTAAAATTTGGATTACGATTTTGATACACGGCATAATATACATAATACATAAGTACTTAGATACAGCTCTTACTTAAACAGGTACTCTTCATTTTATGCTTCCCTTGTCTCAAGGAGAATTTTCCGTGTTATTTTTACCTGGATAGTTGTTAGTTTTGCTAGTTTATAGTTTTTATAGCGTGTGTCTGTGTGTATTTTGTATAGCTGCTCTTTTGGAGTCATTAAAAGTTGCTGAGAGGTTTATTCGTTTTTTCAAGGACTAATGGACCATCTTCATCGTCTTTTTCTATTAAAAATCTAAATCTTCTTCTCGTCTATGACTGCAGGGATTTTTATACATACAGTGCATCTTCCTTAATTCAATGTAATCCGCAAAGTAGGCATTTTGCATGAATGAACGCATATTATCTATTTGTCGGGGTTGCCTATAAATGAGTTTGTACTGTATAGAATTTTATTTGAGCTCTCGCCCATATTTCTTATTAGGTTTTTTTACTGTTTTTACTTCAAGTTTTTTGGCCAGGGCCATATCATCATCATATTTGTACAAAATCCACAATTGAGATTTAAGATGAGCATGCCAGGGGCTATAAATATATAAAATTGTCTATATTATCCATTTTATTTTGCCCACAATTCAAAACTTGTGAAGCTAAAATTAATTTATGAATAAATTGACAAAAAAACCCGTGGGTATTAATCTGCTCAAAATGAAGCGTCTATAGCAATATTGATGTTTATTTATGGGCAATGACGGGTAGAAGATTGCTGATTATTTTTAATTTTATTCACACGCTCAACTTTACTTCGTCTTTGTTCTAAGAAAATGGAAAATGAATAGTGCAGAAAGACGGAGGTTTAGAGTTTACATATATTTTATGTATAAACTTAATGGTGTAAAAAGACAAAGCCAAAAAGGCAGAGACAAAGACAATGTCAGACTCATTGAAACTTTTATATCCTTATTATAGCTTGTTATTATTCTATTCATATAACATAATGTAAAAAGCTATTTGCAATTTATTAACACTTTACAAACAGTAAAAAAGACTAATTTTTTTTCAAGAAAACAAAAGTCTGCTTGCTTTCCTCAAATTCAACATTTAATATGCATAACAATACTCCACTGCCTTTACGTCTTTGCTTCTTTTTAGCAGCAAATTTTTAGACGATCGTGATTATATTTACGAATGTCTTCTTCATTTTTTCATCGTTTTGGCTTCAGTTTCTCTCATTGTAAAAAGTACAAAGCATAATACGCTAATAATATATTGTACAAGTTCCAAGTTATTATATTATGACAATATGTGTGAAAATGATCAACTTGATCCTACACGGTCAAAACCAGAAAAAACGTACCACACACATAAATAAAATAAACCATAGCTAACAAGCAACCTTTCAATTTTTTTCTTATTTATTTTTTGCGTAAATTGCGTTTTTCTTTTGTGTGTACATGGTGTATGGGTTATGGATGAATGTGTATTAGTAGAATACATAATCTAACACTATAATAAAATCCGTATCCGGTGTTAGTCACAAGACGAGAAATCTTGGAGAACTGATAAGGGCTACTA
>JAQIVE010002413.1:0-19992 GCA_034698285.1 Sminthurinus bimaculatus | reverse complement strand
ACTAGATATTTTGTCATCAAAGTGCTAACTCGTTCTTTATTGCATCCAGCCATATAATATACATACAAAATATTCTACGTATTACATTTGTTATTAGTTAAGGATGAGATGGTCTCAAGTGTATTCATTCTGTTGGAGGGAAACCGCGCGGCCTACCACCACCACCAAACAGTCGCAGTCATCATTCTCGCCATACCATCAGCATATCATCAATCCATTCACCTATTTGTATTCACTATTCACGACCCTAATAATAAGAATAATACATAATGATAATGGAGTAGACACGCTGGATCACAACAACACAACACAACAAAAAGCATAAAGAAGGAGAGGAGAGGAAGAAGCCAGTTTACTTTGTTCACATCATAATAATAAGAGTCATGATAATTTTGTTACAGAAGAGTGGGAGACTTCATTATGTACATATACTGACATTGTATACTGTATATGTTGTATCTACCTTTTTGATAGAATATTTTATGTATTAGACAGGATCGCTGAATTGAGGAGGGGAATAAAAAATCGACGGCGTAATTATTTCGAATATATACTCATCACTCACTCATATCAAGAGGGCGATGAATTGATCGGCCTCGTCGTCATCCCCATGCTCATACTGAGTTTGTATATTGTGTATAGTGTACATGTACTTGGCTTTGCTATACATATTACGTGTGTGTGTGTGTGAGCTTAGCTTGGGGAAAAGTTGACAAGGTGCTGGAATCGCTGGAAGAATAGTGCAGGTGCATCCAATTAATTATGTATCTATATAAAAGGTCACCTGTCTTGTCAACAATTTCTCTCTCTCTCTCCTCGTCTCTCTTGCTTTTGTCCTTTCTTTTTACTACTCTTTCCCTATCGTTCTTTTCTCTCTCTCTATCTCTCTCTCTCTCTCTGTTTTTCTGTTTCTCGAGCTGTCTCACTTTTTCTTTTCCTCTTTTACCACAAACAACAAGCCACAGTCACCCTTTGTCCTCCTTCCCTTTTTATTATTTTCTTTCTCACATTCTCTTGCTCTTGCTCCTGTTCTTTCTTTCCCTTTTTCCTTTACGTAGAAAGTGGTTTGTGGTTTTGGCTTTGACTTTGGCGTTAGTTTTGTGACTGTGACTTTCTCCTGACGACCGCTACGTAGTACGTATGTATGTACTTTGCTATTGTATTACGATATTGAATTTGGTATAGTCGCATTGTATGCTGTATTGTGTTATTTACTCATTTATTTTTCAGGTAGACACATCAAAAGTAGACGTTCTCAAGTCCAAGTGTGTCAACACTCAACGTTCAACGCTCAATACTCCACAGAGCCAAGAGAACTGTCGCCTCTGTCGTCATATTATAATCATACTCACACAATCATGATGATGATGATCATCATCATAACCGAGTATTTTGCAAATCCATGTGGACTCTTTAATTTTTCTTTTCTTCCCCACATTCCCCGTGAGAAATTTGACTTTTGGCCCATTCAATCAAAGTCCTTTTGGAAGTACACACTATGTATAAAATAATAATATGCATATGCAGCATGCAGGAAACACTTGACACCCGTTTCATAAAATTCTGTACAATACAAAATTATACTTTTACTCCTTACAACGCTCCCTTACACAGCAAGGAAAAGGCTACAGAAAATAACGATAAATTCAAAAGTAAGGTGTTTTTTTCCAAAATTTTTTCTACAGCTTTTCAATTTTTGAATCGCCTTTTCGATAAAATTTAGGTGCAATGCTGGGCTGTCCTGAAACTTGAAGCTTGAAAAAGTTTGCATTGTTGTTCAATAAAAGTATGTATTTCAATAAAAAATTGAAAAAAAAGTATTTCCACAGTTTGTGGTGCTCATTTTGAAAAAGATCAAGACGACAGAGGGCCATTTTATGAGCTGTGAACAAATGATGGAGTGAGGACGTAAAAATGTGTGCTGGGAACATGAATAAAACAAATTGGCTGCAAGTCCATTTTAGTCGCATACAATGCATTGTAAACTGTAAATCGTTCTTTGTATGTGTACCAAGTGTCTAGTCTATGCATGTGGTGTGTTTTGCTCTGAACTCCATATGATGTATGTTTACTGTTGGTTGGATCGTCCTCGTAAATCGGACTATTGAACTGTATTCTGTGTTGAATGTGCAACGTGCAATGGGCTGTCTTTCTATTTGTCTCCAATGTGCAATATACATGCAGCTCATAATACATACTTGTACATTGTACATACATGTAGTATGCCCTGTATAACGTATTTGTACAACATGATAATGTATGGTCGAGGTACATATATTTAACTAGGTGAAAGTGGTCATAATGAAATGTGAATCGGGGAGGGAGATACTCCGTTTACGTTTACGTCCTCGTTCTCTTTCACGTCCACGTTTACGTTTACGTCCGAGGCACACGCAACTTCATGGATAATTCATAGAGAGATTCGATTCAGAAATCTCCCAAATTTCAGAGCAACAGAAACATATACATAGAACTGAGTGAAATGTGAAACACAGAATGAGGATGGAATAAATGAATGAATGAATGGGGGGCTGCGATCTCCACAATCAGTCACCAGCTCGTTGCTCTTTTCCTACTCGCTATTAGATACACATAAATATAGTTACTTGGTTGTATGTTGTATATGTAGCATCAACCATCAGCCATATTCTGTTGATACTCTGGCTGTCTGTGATGATGTAATTTCAAACCATTAATTAATAATTCATTGCATGAGTAGGCTCATTCTTTATTCCTTACCTCCTGCACTGATACACGTCCTTTCTTCTCTACATACATATCTAGTCTGTATTATTTGGCATGCACATACATACATATAGGCACGATCAACATGCACGCGTAAGTATAGATACATTTATAGCATGGATATGTTTACGTATATACTCAACATTCGTGCACTTTTCGATGCGTCTTTACATCACCCACATAACTGTAGCAAATCCAAATCCAACTCTAATTCGTCCGTCGATGATAACATGAGCCCAAATTGAAAAGTAAAAAGTACACCAGCAAATGTACACACAAAAGTTTTGATTCCCAATTGGAATTCGGGGTCTTGAACTCCGTCTCAATCTCCTTTTTCTCCACTTGTATTTCTATTTCCATACACATGCATTTCCCTTATTACTGCGTATTGCTGTGCTATTCGTCTCGGTTCCGGTCTCACATTTCACATTATGGAGGAAGCATGTCAATGCTATTACTATTACATCGGTTACATGTTATACGCATAAATACCGGCTCACAATCAGCATTGGGCTCAATTCTTAATGCACGGCAGCACAAGTCTTGTTGTCGCCATTACAATTTCAATTTGCCATGCTTGATGCCTTGGCTTTGTGTAAAAAATCGCAGGGGTTAATAATGTGATGTAATACGCACAAAACAATATTCATCCCACTCACAATCAATCCCTAAATATGTATATAGAGAGAGACGCATAAAATCGAGTAATCTTTTGCATTCTCATGTAAATACATACATGTGCATGCAACACGTTAATTATTGATGTAAACTCTATTCTGCGTGTAAGTATTTACGCATGTACATCTGGGAAATGATGTAAAAATCCAGCTATTTTCCTGGAGAAAGCGCAACATCTGTACATGTAAATATGTAAATACTTACACTGTTATACATAGTTGACGGAAAGAGCTTTTGTGCAATACGTAGAATTTATATTGTGGATGCGTTTGAATGAAAAATTGGGAACTTTGGACAAATTTTGTGGAATACATATAGACTGGTGGCCAAAGGTCATGCATTGATCGATTTTATCGGGGAGAAGACCGTCCATCAAACATGATGATGTGATATTGGACGAGAGAGAAAGGATGAAGGATAGCCAAGCCGATTCTTCACAATTGTCCAGCTCACTTTCAGTTTCAACTTCACACATGTGTAAACTGCATACAGAAGAATATACAGTATACACATACAGATTGTCTCAACACTGTGTATGGAAAACCGACGTAAATTGCCTCGACGAGTAACGATCCTCCTATATATATACTGTACTTCTTCTGCATTCAAGCATATGTATGTAGACTGGACTGCTGGGCTTGGACTTGGACATGGACATGAACAGAAACATGAACATGAACGGCATGGTCAAAGGCACGCAAAGCTCATCGCGTGCTCCTCCATCAATTTTCGGGGAAAAAAAGGATATTTTCGGTGAAACATTTGGAAAAGTTCTCAGTGAGTAAAGAGTGAGTGTAGTTTTCGTCCTCTTCATTGCATCGTATCTTCTATCTTATCGTTTGTACACTATTTGTATGTGTATGTGTAATTTGTATGTATTTGAGTTTGTGTATATTCATATGCGTGTGTATCCTTTGTTTGTCCAGGAAGACGATGTATGTATGTACAATTGTAGGTATATTACAGGAAGCATTGTGACACGGGATACATATGTACATACATACATGACAATGGGCAATGACCACATTATATAAGTATCTTATAACTAGGTACGACGTATGACACAGTGTTGTTGATTCCATAGTCGATGTTCCCCCAGTGGAAAACTTCCCGTGTCACTCATTCAAAAATTATGTGGATGGGAGTTGCAGTCTGTCGTGTTTCTTTTCACCTTACCTCGTCCATCCTTTCCTCCGCCTCGTCGTCATCCTAGCTCATCTGCAACTTAATGCTCGTAGTTATACACATTGAGGTTCTTATGCACGGGGTTTTTACAAGTAGGGTAACAGTTTAAAAAATTTCACTCAACATTGACTGTTTATTCGATTCATTTTTTTTAAATTGCTCAAGCTTTTATTGGGATATACAGTAACAATATATAGGTTTTTTAGGACTTTCTACTCTTTGGAAATACATAGATGGATAAAAGGATTAAATTTAAATTCAGATCAATACAGTAAATAAAGTTTTGGTGTGTTACAGACAGCCGCGTTAAACCGCAAAGGTGGACATTGGACATGACTGCTTTTTTATATAACTTTGGTCGTTTCAGTGCTCTCCATTCACATGTTTTACATTTAAAATTAGAGGTCTAGAGGTCAAGGCGAGTTGATATTTATTATTAGACTAAGGCCAAATGAGTGTTTGACGTAAGAGAATAATGTAGGGTAAAAATGCGGGTTTTTTGCGAGCACGTAACTCGTATTCATTGCGGTTGATGGTTTTATAAATAGTAAGCCTAATAAGTATGTGAAATATACATACTTTTCACAACATGCGTATATATATTTGAGTGTAATTGTATAATGTGGGGAAAATGGCCTGGAAATTAAATCAGGGAGTGTGTCAACATCAGAAGCAGCAGTTTTTTTCCTTCTCGTCGGTCATCAGCCGCTTGATTTTCAGTTTTCAGTTTTTTTAGACACTTTTTTACCCCTCCTTTTTAATCCGATTTGTCAATCTAAATAAATAATATAAAGCTACTTTCTGCACTTTAGCATGCATGTATGCATGTAGTTTTATCTTATAAAAGTTCTATTATATCTCATAAAATCTCATAGATTTCATCTTTCGTACCTTATGTATACATTTTTGAGTTATGTATAATAAAGTGTGAGTAAGTATATTTCAAAATGCAACCTGCAGTTCTCCACTCTATAACTTTATACAAGCATAATACATAAATATGTATTATACAATGTTATAAATTAAAGATACTCATCGATGCATTTAGGATTTACGCGTTTACATTTCCTCTCCTTAATTCTGGTATCCACGGGGCTAACGATGCCATATCATACATGTAATATCTATATAATAGACAGACGTCATCAAAATCATCATATCATAGCCATTTAAATTATGCCAAGAACGAGTTTATTATCAAATATCAAAAAATTATTCTGCATTCTCATAAATATATGTACACACATTTCATGCATCCTAAATGCATTCGAATTCATTACGAAACATAAACGACGTGGCTTTTTCTCATCTTTGAAGACCAACCATTTATATACAAGTAAGAAAAACCACCTCCTATAGTTTCTACTATACGCAACAATTAAAACGTGGACAGTACGATGCACATGCAAAATGGCATTACATAACATACGACTACATACTACATACGCATATCTCTATTTATTTATGTGTAGTTGTTACCATAAGATAAAATCTAAATGATGATATATTTGAATATTATTTTCACGCTACATCTTTTGCTCTTAATACAGTAAAATATTATGTGTAGTACTAAATTTATAAGGAGTCAGCTATTTAAGAGAACGTCGAAACGGATCCTGGATATACAAAATAAAATAAAACAAAGTCAGTATATAGAGATACATACAATTTTAAATGTTAGTGAATCAGTTGCTCTTTAGAAGTGAAGTGGAGCTAAAACAAAAGAAAAAAACAAGTGTCCGGCGGTCTCTTGACTCGATTCGACTTTGAGACAAAAACTCGACTCGAGTCTAAATCTAAGATCAAAATATGAATGTGAAATGTGAATGTCTACACTTTTCCATGTTGTATTGTACGTCTACAATGCGTTACATCTAAACAGAATCTTATTATTATATGTAGAATAGAATGTAAAGTACAGAATATGATACACACAAAGTCCGAGTTGAAAAGCACTCCTTGACTTTAGTCTTGTAATGGTTGTTCTTGTTGTTGTGGTCTCGGTGGTTTTTACCTGCAGTTGTTGTTGTTGCTGCTGCTGCTGTTGAACATATACTGATACTATACTATCTACATAGGAGGAGAAGGCCTGCTTTGCCTTGTCTTGGTTCTGATTCGGTTTGGCTTGACTCCTTCATTGTGCTTTTGTACGGTTGGTATCGTATAATATCGTGTACAAGAATACCGCAACAGACAACAGACAAGAGACAAGACAACAGCAGTAGCTGTCAATCAACCAGTGCGGAGTTTTGTATTTAGATTAATTTTCTTTTCTGTGCTATCGCTCCTTGGTGAGACAAAAAACGTTCTTTAATTAACTCTGGAATGTTGAGGACGTACTTGTGTGTATACTATAATATACTCGAGAAAACTAGGCTTGCGTGTACACACCGACTGTGTTTGGTGTTTAGTGCGGTTGTGTGTGTGTGTGTGCCTGTCTGTTTGTACACTGTATACTGTACACATACAAGTGCACTGCACATCTATAGCTGCGAGATGTCGGCTATAAAAGAAATACACTTCTTATTCTCTAGTCCGTTTCTATTTCCATTCTATACTTATGTATCATATTCTCTAGCTCTTTTCCAACTGCCCAGTCTTTTGTTGCCTACTTTTGTTTTGCGTTTTATTAGTTAATGTCAAGTAGCTTACTCAACAACATCAGCAACAATCTCAATCACAGCTTAAACTCTGTCTTCACTTTACTTTATCATTTATGCTACATTCAGTTTTTCATTTTACATTGCACCTTTCTTAAAATTGTGTTCCTTTCAGAAAGCGCAAAGAAAAATACTTCTTTCTCTTTTTTTGTGTGATAATACACGTAAAAATATGCTGCAAAATCAAAATCAAAAGAAAGGACTTAATGTACGTATGTATGTATAAAGTTAGTAATGATCGTGTGGATACATGCATATGAATGAGGATATTTGAAATAAAATGCGAACCATAGGAGACTCTGTCACTGTCTCTCCACATTACACTTTATACTGTGAATGATGTATAAAGTACAAAATTCGAGTCTTTGATGATGAGCCAAACTAAAGCCAAAGCCAACGTATACGTCAGAAAAACGTATACAGCGAGTGAAATGAAAATCTTGAGGATCGTGTTCAAAAAAAACAGCGAGTGAGATAAATCAAACGCGTTGCCTGTGCACTGTGCATTTATATGTGTTTGTGTGTGTTATGTCAGACTCAAAGTCCGCGAAGGAATGAGAAACGACACGAAGGATGCTATAGACTATAGACAAAAGGAAAAAATAGTAGTCTTATTCGTATGCGCGTTCGATTCGTACTCGTACTCATACTCGTTCTCCTATGTATGCAGTCGAATTCGAGTGTGAGTGGGCTCTTCGCTCTTTTCTCTGTTTTTTTCTATCTATGTACTCCATATTCCACATTCGCCTCAAACTATGGGTTAAAAAAACTCTAGATTCCGCAGTATTATAACACAACTTAACATGGGCTATAGGGAGAAACCAAAGGCAAACCTGAGACCAAAAATTCATGTCTCGTCCAACGGAAGACTCGGCTCGACTTGCTACGAAATTCACACACAAATACACATATACACAGACTGATAGTAGCAGTATACAGTTTAAATGGGGAAAACATCAGTTAATACAATGTTACACATATCGACCGTATAAAACTATAATAGGTGGTTTAGTTACAAGACACAGAAAAATCGAGGCAGAAAGACAGTTGGTGAATCGGAGTTAGATATATATATTATATATGTTTGTATGTATGTATATTTGTAAGACATAGGAGCGTCCCTTGGAAGAATCAGGAATCAAGACGGATTGTAAATAATGGTTGGTTCTCCTGCTCTTCATTTTTCTTCATCTAAAATATGGGGAAAATATAGGCTGCATGCATACTGTATACAGATTTTTCACATCTATATCTTTAATCCGTAAATTACAACAAATATATATTATATATGTACATGGTACATGTAGGCATCAACATAAGTATGTACAAAAATTATTGATAGCATGTTTTGCCTTACAAGAAGAAGGATAAGGGTACGTGATCTCTATTCCATGTAAAACAAAAAATGGTAGATATAAAATATTGTGCATGTCTATTCCTCGTAGAATAGTTATCAGCCGTATCGCGAGTGCTATGCTATACACTTGCAGAATTCTTTATCCACACGCACACACGGCAAACCGAGAGAGATGAATGCATTTCTGTCCGTGTTTGCTAGAAACCGATATATTTTCTGAAATATTTATACAAATATGTACATACTGCAAGCTTTATGCATGTGTTGTACATGTTGGTTACAGCTGTCTCCTTATATCTATGTATAGGACATAATCGTGTGTGTATATAGATTTTTTATCTGTATTTTATTGTACATTTATAAATTTTATACGTTGGATTCTACTCGCCTTTCTACTATATTTTTTCGGCATTTTCTTTCATGTCGAAAGACAAACCAAACCAAACTAAACTAAACCAAAGGAAGCCAAACCAGACTGAACCAAAATCCAATGCAGAGGCAACGTGAGTACGGAGTACGGCTTTAAAGAGAAGAAGAAAAGGCTGAACGTGTATAGTGGAAAACAGTATAAAGTGGGGATTTTGTACATTTTGTACCCATTCGCGGGTGTGTTTGTATGGGGAGCATTGAAAGTGTCATATGCAGCCTGTGCTGTGGTCTTTCCAGTTCAATGACCTCGAAAATTGACCTTAACTCTGTACACAATGTCGGATGGATGGCTGGCTGCTGGATTTGAGTCCTTCTTTCCCTCTATGTGAATTGTGGATGTTGGGGCTGACTCAATAGATGGATGTTGATGATAGGCAGGGTGCCGCTGGTTCCACTGTTTGCTGCTTTGCTCTTATTCTTGCTTTTGCTTTTGGTTTTGCTGTTGCTGTTGCTCTGGTTCTATATCCATACATTTGTTCATTTGTTCAATGCATTTTGTCCGATGCACAACGCAAGGATCTTGCCTCTCTGTCCAAAATGTTCCGTGCAGCGGCAGCAGTCAGTCACAGTCACAGTCCTAGTATTAGTGGGGATTTGTGGAAGATCGGACCAAGCTTGCCTACCCGACCCTCAACCCTCACCTCGATCTCCATTCAATTCCTCTTATTCTATTTGCTTTCTTCCTTTCTTTCTCTCTCTCTCTCTCTCTCTCTCTGTCCGTCAACTCAACTCTTTCTCGAGCGTTCTCCTCTTCTGACGATGACTGCTGCAAGCACATGAAACAAAAACAAAAGACTGAATTTGACTCTTTTGAATCCAGGATTTTGATCTGGCCTTCCAACTCGTCCTTTACCTATTTCTCGAGTCCACAATATGTAGAATACGTTAAAAATTCTGCACAATGTCGGTGCGTGGTTGCAGCTGTAGTGTAGCTTCTGCACTTGAAAAGGAGACGTTGGTCGTGTTGGTCAAGTGATTTTTCTCGGGTGTGATATATTATCCTCTCTTCTATCTAGAGCTACCGGTCAGACTGTCGATAGAAGGTGCAGGCTTATTTTTTCATACATACATACACGCATAAGTATACGTGTAAGATAGGCTACCAAAATCAAGATTGACTGCACTGTGGAAAGATTCTTGATAATACTTTGTGCATGAAAAAATCACGGTTTTTTCCCAGTTCAGTGAAAACCAGTGGTAAGCTATCCTACTTTATGGAGGCTTTCTGTTAGCTATAGCAATTGTCTGTTAACTTTGATGCTACGTTTTCTACAACTATGTACATAGTACATACGCATGTAAGGATATTGAACGAAAAAGGGAATTTCGGCGGCAGCCAAAGTCGAAGAGCACGGGAAAAGGAGAATATTAGTTAGATAGTTTAATCGTGATGGTGGAAAATCAACCAAGTCTTTTTACTGCGGAGGGTGTGTTTCAAGTTTCACTATATTTCATATTATGTATACACAGATGGACACAGAAGAAGCAGCAGCAGAAGAAAAAAAAGCAAAAGAAGTGCTTGTGCATATTATAATTGCACGGCAGACTTAATACTAGGAGACCAGACTAACAAACTAACTAACTTCCACTTGAAAATTATCCTCCGACTCTCTTGCCACTTCTGCTTACATACATACGCTCAGTCTCCACTGAACTTTAAAGTTGAATTCAAATTTGATTTTTCCCTTGAGTTTTAATGTTTCTTTACCTCTGCCTTTCTTTTTCTTTTGCTATTGCTTCCTTGTGCATCGTGCATACATAATACATAACTACAATATATTCACTGCTCATTTCATTCCTCTTGCTGTTCGTTCGTATCAGTAATCAGTACTGTCTCGTTTTCTCATATGCATATTTATGGTTGGTCCTACTCCTACACTTTGCTATAGACTATCATGTATAATATACAATATTATCTATACATACATATATATGTACGGTCTAACTTCCTTGAACGGCGCTCGCTCACATTATTTTCCTGATTCCCGTTCTCCCCTTCTCTATTCCCTGGATTGGATCTTCTATCTATCTATGCGCGGTATTGCATACATTAATATAATATGCATTGGTTGTTATGCATTGAACATTATTCTGCTGATTATGGTGATGGTGATAGAGAAGCAGAGAAGAAGACGGTGGACTGTATGTAATATTTGGGAGATTTTCAAGATTTTCACCACACCACACTTTACTCTACCACCACTCTTCTGTTTTTTCTTGTTCCAATCTCAATCTCCACACAGCTTAGCATATACATTATACATATGCATAGTGATGCTGTAGAGCTATGCACAGATACAGGGTAAACTGCAAGGTAAAATAAGATACACCTATATAATATCCGTATAATATATATTGTACACACACCGAGTTGAGCAGCAGTGAAGGAAGTCAAGTCACGATTTTCAATAAGAAGAAATACTTTGGTTTTTAGACGAAGAAGAGGAGGAGGAGGCGAGTCTGTATGCAATTCATTCTCGCATTGAAGTCGCATTGTTTCTCTTTTGTATTTTTTCTATCAACGTTTCAAAGCACACTTGCAACTCCTTTGTGTGGCTTCAGCTATCAATTCTCTATGTGTTGTATATATGTACATGCGTATGTATAATGTATACGTATGCACGTAGTTATCTCCTTTACGTTTTTGCTCAAGCTTTTGCTTTACCATCCAAAAGGGTAGATCATGATCATACATTTATATTATGTTTCTACGTAAAAGGAAGGAGGAATAAGTACAGCAGCAACAACTTTCTTCCAAAACTCCAATACCGCAGCTCGTTTTTATCGACAACTTTATACTATGTGCATACATAGTGCTTACTTACACTTTGTATCATATAGCATATAGCTACACATACAGAATAAAAATTTTGATTGTATGTTACTTCGAGGTTGAAGCCAGTCAAAAATCATCAGAACTTTAACGTCGAATCTGCAATAATACATAGTTAATGTATCTATAAGTACTTGGAAAATATCATCAACACAAAATGTATAACTAATATTATGCATGAGGAAAAGAAATCTTCGCAACATATTTTATTTTTGTGAAGATGTCTTTTGTGACGATTTAAAAGTTGACTTGAGGTTGACATATTATTTTTTTTCTATTTCTTTTGGTAAGAGTATTGTAACTTAAATTCTCATTTCATTCCGCATTCTATGGTTAAACAATCAAGCATTCGCTGCGATTTTCATCCAAAAGAGATGAAAAATTGCTGTTGCTTCACTGCACCACAATCACACTCTATGTATGTGCCTTGGATTTAGGAAAATGGAAATAAGTAAATGGCCATAAATTGTAAATGTGAGTCGCTTTTGAAGGGGAAATAATGGACAGCGTTTAAATAACTGCATTAATACAATAATGATACTAAAACGTTTGCCTGCTTGACGCATTTCCAATTCCAAAGAGGGGTAAAAATGGCAAATTCCTGGCCAACTCCACACCAAACCCCATACAAGCATGCATGTATGTATGTATTTACACAGGTATTATTATATTCTACTACATATTATGAGGTTTGCAAAATATAGCATTTATCTTGTTAAACGTCAGTTTCGTTTTAAAACCATTTCCATTTGTGGGAATGGTTCCTTCTCATCTCTGTCAAATAAAACGTGGGCCTTTTACTTCCACTCCAACATCTCCAACTTTAACTTCAACCTGTCATTTATTTGCTAAAAGTGTGTCTTTTTTCTTTTCTTTTACGATTGGGATTCGGAGAACTGCGGGGGAATTTTAACCTTTCCCTTTTCCCCACCAAACTTATATGCATATGTATGTATATGTACGTGAACGCTCACGTCCGTAATGAGATACAGACATAAATTTAACCGCAAAAATTAGGTAGAAAAGTCAACCTCAACTGCACTTTGTACATATTATACATTATATACATGTATACATAATTTACCGGTATTCGATATTTAATGGAATTTCCCTTTTTCTCCTGGAGAGATCTTTTTCTTGAACACAAAAAGTTTCCCTTAAAAATAATTGTCAGGCGAAAACTTTATAATGTTGCAGTTTGCCTCCTATTCTTGTATCTATATACTTTCTAACATACTTTACTTTACTTTGTCCAGATAACTAATTTTTGCGCCCTTAACAAGGGCAAAGACTCTTCTGCCCGCGAGACGGATTTTACACGTACATGATATTGAGTTAGCCTCAACCTTGGGTTTCTCTTCCTATCCATTGAACATATTAAGTTTACGCTGTACTTTTCTTTGTGCTGTACCAATTAAAAATGTTCCGCACATTCCTTAAAGAAAAGGAAAAGAGAAAGATCCGTTTTCAAGTTTCAGCGTTACTGCATGCATAAAATAAGCTATACATACATAATATACAATGTACGATGTGCAAATTATAGATCCTTCCAACTTCCAACTCCAACGCATATGAATTACGGCCAAAACGAGTGCAAGATGCATTTACGCCTGGAGTACCAAAGTTCCGCTTCCTCGTTCTATATTCTACTTTCCCAAAAGTTTTTGCAAGCTTCAACTTTTCACCCTTTCATTTTCCCCCTTGGCAGCGGACATGTCCAGGTTTTTTCCTGGAATTTCTTATCAAGGTTTTTTCAATCAGATTTATGTATCCAAGTTTTTGCAACGTGAAGAAAATTATGATGGAAAACTGTACATATTTTTTAAAATATGAAATAAATTCAACATCATTTCTAAACTAGAACAAAATTTAACCTATAATTGTGTATATATCCATGCATGCTGCAATGCATACGCATACATACACAGTTACAGTTTCTACCTGATAAGATCAAAGTAGAGCAACGGTTAAATTCAACCCAAAAATCAAAAGTAAGGTACAAATTACAAATAAAACCTGTATAGGTGTATACATTGTATGTACAGGGAAAAGGAAAAAACGGGAAATCGTATGTATGTATGTAGAAATATTCTGATAGGAAATTCAGCACTGTTATTTCCACAATTCAGTTTAATTGAGCTCCAATTTTTCATCATCTTGGTCTTCTCCTTTTTCCTTGTGATAATATTGTACGATGCATGTATTTTATGTATGTATATTATATTTAGGTATATTACGTAATGTTGTCTGCACGTACCAACCATTTGGAGTGTTGCATATTATTACGTAAAGAAAGAAAGAATAGGAAGGAGGACGAGAAGAGACAGAGCGGAGCTTCATAATTCTCGGAGAATATGAGCTCGGCAGCTCGATCTAAAGACAGGGCAAGAGCAAAACACTGGGCTGGATTTTATGTGTACACCATCCATTAGAATTTAGAATATACAATGTGTGTGTAGTGTGTAGTGTGTATATTGGTATAGAGGGAAGAACAACAGTAATTGTCCTGGACAGCCAAGAACAAGAGCAAGAACAATGTATGTTTGGAATGGAATGGAAAGGGTTCAATTAAGTAGGCAGGGAGATTCAGGCAAGAGACAATAATCTTTAAAATAATAATTGTAATAAAAATACAATGTATGAGTATGTGTGTGTGTATGTGTGTATACAGTATACAGTATACACATTATCTCCTTCCTCCTCTGTCGTTAGCATATCACAATTTACAGCATATTGTATTTTATAGGAAAGAGAAAGAGACTGTTATACACCTTGTACACATTGAAGACAGGATTCAAGTAGTTGATTCCAAATATTAGTAAAAATACGGGAGCATCAGGTAGGTAGTCGTTGGTAGCAGTATTAGTAGTAAAAGTGGAGATGGCTTGGCAAGTCTTGGCTTGGCTTGGCTCAGCTCAACTCAGGGATTCGACATAATGGTACTTGGTGGCGATCATGATTATATATAATTTTTGGATATAAATCACTTGAGTAATTGCTTGTGCCCAGCCATCCCTTTTGTTTTCCTTTTCCTCTTCCTTTGCCTCCATTTCATTCAATTCTCTCTCTCTCTATCTATCTGTCTCGTACACACAAAAATTTTGCTTTCATATACATACATAGCCACCAATTGTACAGCAAAAACTATGTATTGTATACATACAGTATACGAGTGAAAGATTGAAGAAGACTCGTTGATCAATGTTTATTAAAGCCCAGGTTTCCGAACAGTCGCCTGGTCACCATTATCAATGCATGATGTGTAATGTGTAGATAAATGCATGGAAAATCCTAATCCAAAACGATGACCCATCGACATCGGAGGATGGAGACGGCTATTACATACATACATGCATATGTATAATGTGAATTTAACTTTTTCATCCCGCTTACAAACAAATAAAGCTGGATCCATGTCAGATTGTCCATTTCCCTTGCCTTGCATAAGATGAGATGGATCATTTTGACATTACTTACACTATGATTAGGTGGATATACAACACCAATGACCTCCATCACATTGAACATATGGAAACCTATTCGCCCTTAACCCAATCCTTGTCTTAAATCAAACAAACTGTCCATTGTGCATTGTGCATATGTGTTGGTGTTGAGCTAGCAATTTTAGAATCGAATCCGAGCTCTAAATGGAATCGAAAGACAAGTAGCAGGATATTATTGTTGTGAAGACTGAAGGCTTTGTGGTTGTAGTTTAAGATGGAACGACTTTTGCCCCTGTCCAGTGCTGATACACATGGTCTTCTTTCTCCATTTTAGCTTTTATGCTTCTAAATAAAGCTTTACGGCTGTGAATTTTCGGCTTTGTCATCAAGTTTTTACAGAGAATATGGTGAATGTATGCATTACATACATTCTTAAATATTGCATATGATGATGTGTGGGGCGGATAAATTTTAATTGTTACTGTATTACTGTAACGGATGAAAACGAAACAAAAAAGAAAAGGGAAACGGTTTACTATAGCTAAAATTCAAATTGGGTGTACAAATAACTGAATCAGTAGGTTGGTAGTTGAGTCGAGTTTCGTTCACCTTTATGGTATACCGTTGTTTGGTTCTCCGAATTCCGTGAATCCTTTACATCCCAGTTGATACCCAAAGTGGTGGGACTAACTGCAACTTATTTGTCCCAACTGGCCTAGGAGTCTGATCCACCTCCACCAACTGCATTTCTATTACATTATATTGTACTTTACTATTATCCACTTTTGACCCTTGAATCGCTGGTTACTCTCAAATACATACGTATGTACCAAAACATACAGTATTGTACCTACATGAGAAAAGGGAGGAAAGCTGAAAATCCTCGAGAAATTTGCAACTGATCTCTGCAATAAAACAAGCAACAGCAAGAGGACAAAAGAAAACGCTTGGGATCAAAAGTAAAACTATATTGTGTATGTATTACATATACATAGGTTGAAACGCAAAGTACAAAAATGTATAAGAGTATGGAAAAATTGAAGTGGAGAATTTATGCTTTTTGCTGGTAGATTTACTCGTTTTTCGAATTACTTTTCCTTGAGGTTTGAATTTGAGGTTTTTGGTCACGACAATGTAGATCAAATAATAGTACATATGTGTACAGTGTACAGTATGTATGTATATACATAGTAATAATGATAAAATAAAGGGATTAAAAAGAATGGAAACGCATGGATGTGTATATGGTACGTTCAAATTTTCCTCTGTTACACCTCGAGTCCATAAGCAAATTGCACTCTGATAAATGTAAAAATATTACTACCATGTATACTGTGTATAATAAGAAGTAGGCAACAAAAGGGGCAGACAGGTATATATTAAATGCATATGTACATATGTATAGAGAGGAGAACCACAGGACTGGATGCTCACAGACAGAGGACCATCAACTGTTCAACTGTGCTTAGATCAAAGGGAACGACAAGTGATTCTGTAGTCTCGCTGCATGAGACTCAAGAGCATTATCCCTGGAAAAATAAGGACATATGTTATTCTCTCTCTGCCTCTCTCTCTCTCGCTCTCTCCACATACACATAGTGAAACGCACATTGCCACTTTGGTGGGCATCATACTCGTATACATGTATACAATACACGATCCACAGAAATGCATAAGTACGCACGAAATTAAACACTATGGACAATGCAAAGGGATTGAGTCGAGTAAAGTACAGCAAGAAACTGCTCACAACTACCTACTTGAGCTTAAGCTCTATCCTCCATACCTACCAAAAACACATCGAACATTACAGAGGACCGATCAACCACTTTCTATTGTAATATATTATTATTATCATTATCAATCTATGTGCATAATCTATGCATATCATATTTACATTTTACAGCACCTATTCTTTTCTGGTGGATTTTTATGCTTGAATGCAAATATCTATGCTACCAAAATATATTCCATAGCCATATTTATCATGCACAAAAAGCATAATATATCCTTTAAGGAAATTCTCACCTCTTTCATTTGTAAGCCATCTACTATTTACTGCATCTTGAAAAACAAAGTTTGGGCAGGTACTTCATTCATTCATTCAATATTTCAGCTTTTCCACGTTTATTTCCCTTACACTTGTTGAAAATCTCATCTGATTTTTACTATGAAGTCTTTTCATGTTTTATGTGTCCTTATTTTGTATGATTTTCAAAAGAATCCTTTTTTGAAACCATACTTGAAAATATTGGTTATTCGCTCCGATTCGACGGCATAATAAAAAACAGAATGCAAGAAATATAAATATAGCACAGGGTTGTGTATTTTGTATGTGTGCTACGTATATCATAGCATAGTAACAGTTAAGTATACATTATGCACTGTACATTGTACATAGATGCCAACGGTGTGAATCAAGTGCAAAAATATTTGAGGAAAGATTGAGTTGAGTTGAATTCGAGTTGGGCAAAAAACAACACTTGAGCTTGAGCATGGAGGATATGACGACCGATTGATGATGATGATAATGCTATTGATGCTGGTTGAGACGGATTGTGAGACGAGGACGGTGGCGAACGGAATGGAGCATTGAGACGGGTGAATGGAAAGCTATCACGTACTTGTATTATATTATATTATAGTATACCGCCCCAATGTCGATAGTCGATATGTGTGCTTAATATGTAGATTCTCCAACGTGTAAGTAAATACATGTTCAATACAGTTGTGTGTTGTGTGCACCCTGAACAATGAAAGATGAAAGTTCTGGCTGACGTGGTGATGAATAGAAAAAGGAGTGAAGAGCCCAGTTCAGATAATAGAGCGGGAGCAGGGAAATGGGTGAATAACACTTTATTTCCTGCATTGAACGTTGAACAACATGCAACCTACCAGCTTTTCCACGTATGTATTTATGTGTACATTATATTTACATACACCGCGTTCTGACTCTGATTCTGATGTACGATGCCGTTGATTTCCAACTCTTTTCCTTTCCTTCTTCCTTTTTGTTGTTCCAAAGGGGTGCGAGCGACTCGACTCGACTCTTGTCCTTGTTCTTTCTTTCTGTTCTGTCTCCAACTTCTCAATCACCGTCATCATCATCATCACACAGTTATGTGCACAGGGAAGAGAGAGAGAGAGAAGACAGAGAGAGTGTGCTGGTGAAATGGAGAAGTGGAGAAAGGACGAACGAACGAGCCCACGAAAGAAAGGAAGAAAGAAAGGGCGAGATGGAAATTTTCTCTCTCTCTCTCTCAAACTTGATCTGCTCGCTGAAGGCTTCCTCCAGCTAAAATTGGCTGTACAAACAATTGATCGAGATGTGAACAGTGAGCAGTGAGAACATGTACATGTGGAAACCCTTTAAGGTCTTTTCCTCTCAAACAACAAGTTTTTCCAAGTACTCACTTCCTAATACTATCAACTGTACATTATTCATGATTCCTGTTCCGTGTATATATTATAATACACATTTTCTCTCTCTCTTTCTCTAGGTGGTTGGTGTATCGACAACTCCACTCGACTCTATTCGATGTGTTCATACGTTTAAAATAAACAAACCGAGGAGCCCCATTCAATCTACGTGTTATACAATGCCCACATACATACATGAAATTCAACCCGCTCTTCTGTCTACCGAGCTTTTGATGACATACATACAGTACAATACAATGGAACACCGCATAAAACGCAATACCGTGGAAAACTCGGAGCTTTGTTTATCTTCACGGAAAACAAATAAAAATGGTTTGAATGTCTGAAATGGGTGTTCATGCGACTCAATTTTTGTTTTCCCTGTTAAAGGCATATGTAAAATGTGTGCGAGTAAAAGTTTGTTTGGCGTAACTAGGAAATGGGACAGAGATGAAGAAATTTTTTTCGGGGAAAATGTCGTAATTTTTATGCGTATTTCCTTATACATATTGACAACCGTTAATTTAGCAAGGTGTGTTTAAAGAACTGTGCGCATCTTGACATTATTTTCATTATTATTCCAACATTTAGGATAATTTATTTTCTACATTAACATTTAACACTGACTATAATTGACTGCATAAAGAAGGATGATGATGAATGACGACGAATGTGGCCCTTTGCAAGCATATGAATATGAAATATGAATAGATGGAAAACCAACAGTGATACACTTAATTATTGGTTATTTTGCCTTTTATTATGACATCAGTCGACCTGTGCAAGAAAAATGATGATGGTGATGATCTACGATTTTATTTTACGATTGAACCTTTTGAAATTTTCTGTATGTACTTTCTTTGTATAGATACATAATGTATAATATTGTATACATACTACACAAGATTGAGAGAATGACTGCACGTAGATAGATCAACTTTTTAGCATGTTGACTTCCATGTCGAATCATACAATGCTCACGCATATATAAGAAATACATACATACATGTGAATCTGGAATGGTGGAGGAATGGCAATGGATGAATTCAGGTGAATAATATTCCCATTGTACAACTAAATCTTTGCAGAGGTGAAAAGGAAAATAAAAAAGTAAAATGAGAAGATAAAGAAGAAGAAGATGATGATGAAGAAGAAGAAGAGGGAGACGGAAGATTTATTCAGTCTAAATGAAAAATGATGGATGGACAAACTCCTTAACTGTGTTAGCTAAATATGAAGGGG
>JAQIVE010002412.1:0-19992 GCA_034698285.1 Sminthurinus bimaculatus | reverse complement strand
AGATAAACAATGATGAAAACGACGTTAACCTAGCTATTTTGTCAATAGTATCTATATATATATTCTGATTCTGATTTAATCCTGCCCTTAAAAAAATATTTGGTCTGTTTTGATCAAAAGTTGATGAGATTTGATGAGATTGACTTGATGTGCATCTGGTTCAAAATTTACATCATTTTTGATCAAATATTGGTAAGATTTTGGTGTGCACGTAGCATCATCTCATCAATGTCCCATCAAAATACTGTCAAATATTTTTTATGTCAACAAAAAATATTGACCCATGATGATCACATGAGATTTTGATAGTTTTATATCAAAATTTCATGAAAAGTTGAACAAAGTTGATGAGATTTTGGACCAACTGCCGGTCAAAATTTTATCAAATCTTGAGCCCATATTTTTTTCTAAGGGTGTATACAAGTCAGTTGTCAGTTATACAAAATTGACTTTGAGCAACTGACAAAGACTCGGCCGCTTCTTCTCTCAAGTTTTACTTTAAGATTCGAATTTGACTGGAGCTCACTGCATTAAAATTTTCTACGAATAATTTTCATTCAAACCTTAAACCACATATACATTTTTGTTAAACAACTTCGTTACAAGTCTAATTTTTGAAAAATCCAGTGTTACAAATTTAAATGGCAAATCCTCTAAAAATCACAGACGTCCATAGTAGTAAGGAAAGTAAGGTTGGCTGGGAATGGGAACCGGAAATATTCACCGACGCCCGGCCAATTTTCCCTACAAGTTCAACAATGTCCGGTCCAATTCCTCAACTGCACCAACCTCTTAATTTGGTGAAGATTAGAAGTGTGACGGCGGAAAACAGGAGGAGAGCCACGGAAAACTTCCGGAATGTGACCAAGTTTATGTACTCTGACATAAATCCAATATGTGCTCAATTGTACCTCAAGGCGGTAGAGTTCAGGCCAATACCGGAGGAGGTAGAGAGGAAGAAAGGGACAGCATATAATCTTAAAACCCAAGGTCAAGCCCAAGAAAAAGATGCGGATTGTGAATCTGGGGGCGACTCGGGCGAAAAACAAAATTTTCAACACAATGCGGGGGCGGTGGGGATAAGTAAAAAGTGGCAGGAAATGGAAGCTTCTCATTTCGAAGCTCTGGTTAAAGCCATTGAAACCTATAGGAATATCAATGGCGGTTCTGGTGGCGCTCCAAGTCGTCCCACGTTAAGGTATGTGATGTGAAAAAATTCTAATCGAAATATAAATTTTTTAAATCTAAAAAATTTACATGTACACAAAACACAAAATGTACTTAAATACAATTATAATTTGGTTTCCATGCAACTCGAAATTGTGAACTAAGATCCAGCCAGCAAAATGTCAGCAGGGGGATCGACAGTAATTTGACCAATAATTCAGGCGGTTTTGACCCACTCTTTGTCCAAAGCGTAGACGCGTCTCACCCTCAACTGATTAGGCTGCAAGGACTTGACCCCCTTCTTTTGACCCAGGGTCAGGCAAGGACAAACATTGACGGATTCGGGGGAAACCAAAATCAAGCAGCGAGTAGCACCGACGATGCTGTCGTTCCGTCGGCGTCGGGCGGCTGGATCAAGCATGAAGATATTTGAACCGGTCAGGAATTTATGGAATGTTTCCTTATGATGAGAAGTGCGATTGGATTATTGGGCATTGTACATATTAATTGATATAAAATTGAAATTTGTAATGTTTGGAAGGACATTATTTGAAAGGTATGTATATATTATGCATATCAATAAAAAATAGTTAACAATAAAAAATAGTTCGTTTTTTGTGTGTAAAGACTATTTGTATAATTGCTAATGACCTTTTTCACGGGAAATAAAATGCACTTTTAATTATGACACGACAACCCACGATTGATTACTACACGTGTTATGTTAAATGTACGTATTTACAAAACAAAGCTTACAAATTCGGTGCGTATAAAAACTAGACTTTCTTTTCCTTACTAAATTCTGGAATTTTCCACATAAGTACCCCTGCTTACATGCTGTAAATTGTAAGAAACAAATTCAATATTCAACCATACCAAAACCCAATTATGGTGTTTACCAACTTACACACATTGTGACAAAAATAGAAGCCAATTTTATACAATGAACCGTAGAAAGTTAAAGCTAACTTATATGTACATGCGAAACATATTTACATGAAAATATTTCCTTCTGTCCCTCACTCAATATTCGTCATTTCTTTACACTTATTTAAATACATATCATCTTGTTATATATTATTATGTTTACAGTGCTAATATTTGAAGAGAATAAACTGGCGCCAGATCGTACCTTCCTTCATATCTTATAAATTCATCGTCAACAAATGAAGATAAATTCATTTGTAACTGTAGGCATACCCTCAGAAAAAAATCTTATCAAAATATCTCGTGAGATTTGGATACAATTTTGGTTGAGAGTCTGATAAGTTTTGATAAGATTTTGGTGAAATTTCATGAAAATCACTTTAAGAATTGGCAGTCTCGATCAAGTCTTTTCAAATTTTCAGGAGATTTGATAAGACTTTTTTCTGAGTGATCTTTATACTTTATATATGTAGCTCAGGTTACTCACTCTTTGCCATAAAAAACGTCAACATTTGCCGATATTTACATTTTTTGTCAATAAAATTAGTTTAATTTAACTCTTCATACTCCACGTAGTTGACGTTGGCTTTGAAAAACTGTCAGAGAACTCTTTCAGACCAACATTTTAATCAAAATTTCGAATGTTTTAAAAATCAAAGTTTTGAAATCATCAAAATTCAGCCACATTGTAAACGTTGGTGTTGAGATGTCCAACTTGTAATTTTGTCTCAACTCTTTCAGGGACACCTTTCTCCTTTTCCTTACTCTTCGACTTTGACCTTGACCTCGATCTAGAGTGGGACGCAGGATGCCGAAGCACCGCTCGAGGCTGGGCAAATTGTACCCTTGGACGGCTATTCCCGATCTCATGACCCGGATAAAAAACCTGGATGAAAGCTCGTCGAAACTTGGCGTTGAAGAATCCATAGAGAATGGGGTTGATACAAGAATTAGAAGCGCCGAACCACTGAGCCAGAGGGGTTATGCAGTCAAACAACTTTTCCTCCTCGGAGGTCAAAGGTCGCCCGAGTTTAAGCCGGGTGAAGATAAGATACAGGGGAAGCCAGGCCAAAACGAAGCACAAGACGACGACGAGGAGCATCTTGAGAACCCCGGCCTTATTTTTTTGGTGCTGCAGCTCCGCGCTCTGCATCTGCATTTGAACTCGATGGGTCAGAGTCTCCAGGTCCTTTTCCTTTTTACCACGGTCTGACCTCCTCTTGACCTTGGCCTTGACCGTAGCCTGAAACTTGGGTGAAAGATTCGGGGTAGTATTGGATGGCAAATGAATGTGTCGTCGCCAGACTTGAAGCCAGACAAAAAAGTAGCAGACAGAGATGATGGACAGTGGGAGGAGATAAAATAGTCCTAAATTGGCCACCACGTAAAAAACATTGCCGTTGAACCCAGATGGCCACGTCTCGACACAAAAGAGGACGTCCGGCTGCTCCGGGTCCGCCGAGGACAAGTCGAAGAAGATTAGCCAGGGAAGAGACAGAGTTAATGACCACAGCCAGATCCCACATATTACAATCAGCGACTTTTTCTTGGTCACTTGACATCGCAGAGGGAACCAAATGGCCAGAAATCTGAAAACACATAAAAAAATAATCCAAATGTCAATCTGAATAATTATTTTAAACTTTATTGGAGCACTTTGCAAAATTGGGTGCAAAAACCTTTCAATGGAAATGGCAACGAGGCTGTAGACCGAGGCGCACACTGTGACTCCTGAAATGTCACAAAATTACATCAGTTCTTTAAAAGGAAAAATTTAAATATCATTAGCATGAAAATAGCAAAATTAAGCTGTTTTTGGGCATGGAAAAGACAGAAGCTGCATAACGATGAAAGAGAGAAAGCGAATTTATACCTTGAAGATAGGGTACGACTTTGCAGAGCAAGTAGCCGAGTCTCCAGGCTAAAAAAAGCAAAAAGATAGATACAGTCGTCATGATTAAATGTTCAAAGTTGGTTGGATGAATGCGAATACACTTTATATTTTATTATTTTGATTGATGATAAAAAGAACTTATTCGCATTCCAAGATATGTGCACATACTGCACATACATAATAAAATTCTGTGTACTGTATACATTGTGCATATAGAGATAACCGCACGCTGACTGCACTCACGCGGACTCTGGGGAAATGAGGACGGCCCAAAGCAAAACAACAGGGTCGAAAATCGGGCAGGCGGGTAGTAGTACATAGTATAGCAATTCCTTGCTATTTCATTTGCTTAACCACGTTTTAAACTGAAACACGCGGCTTTATTTGTGAAAATTCTCACAGAAAATTTCTATAGGAAGAGAAAATCCGGGGGAAAATGAACGTGGGACGAACTCATAACTTGTACGGCACTTGCCCGATTTTCGACTATGACAGCAATGCAAAATTCAATTTTTATTATCATATTGTGTCAAAGAAAGGAGAGCAGGTGACAGGGAAAGAAAGAAAAAGCGGGTGCAACCAAGAGGATTTAATTCAAACTGAGTATGTATGTATAAAGGAGGCTGGGGGAAAAGAGAGACGAGGCAGAGGGATTAGGGGGCGAAGCTCCCTCTCCTATATTTTCCGCGTGTTTTGTCAAGACTGCAGGTCAAATTGGCCTCTGGTGATGATCAAACTAACCGTTTTCAAAGTTTTGCAGAAAAAACAAAAAAGACCTTTGGCGTAGTGGTTAAGGCGTTACAAGCTTTGTTCCTGTCCTAGGTTCAAGCCTGGGTGCTAGGTAACATTTTTAACCATATGTTTTTACATTTTTAGGTACTTTCGAACAATTTTAATACAAATGATTCAGCGGAGAGATAAAAAAATTATTCGACAGTTTTTAGGAACTAACGTTTTCAAAATACCTTCCAAATTCGCGGAATTCTAAATTGTGGAGGCGGTTGTCTTGCAGCATTCTGCTTTCAAATGTCCTTATAAGCTTTGGCGATTTCGGGAATACTTTTTGAACAAGAACTAGCTTTAAAATTTGACCAATTTGACTAAATTTTGATAATTTTCGTCAATAGTTTGACCATTTTTGAAAACTTTAAAAAATTCTAAAAATCGATGCATATGATGTGTACCAAAGGGTGGAGCATTGCGCCTACATAAGTTTAAAATCCAAAAAGCTTAAGCTTTGCTCCCTTCTAGCTTGTCTTGAAATGTTCTTTGTGGGCTATTTGGGAAAAAACACAATGACTATATTTCATCACATCCAGCTCCTTTCCTGTACTTTCTGCTTTTTTTTGAGGCCTTGTGTATACACGTCTATAGATGGGAGAAAGTATAATACTAAGAATTCATTCCATCAACGATTAAATTACGCAAATATGATGTCATCCTGTTTTTCTTTCCCTTGTCAGCATCTCACAGTTTACCTCCAACAAAGTACGTATTACATGCATCCAACATGACACACAGCAAAAGCTTGTTTTTCAATCTCCATGTACAGTACAATCTCTTTACCGCGAATCCATTTACCATCAAACTTTTTACTTTAACTTCATAAAAAGTTTATTTTTGTCCCACTGGATATGTGTGGAGTGTAGAATAAAACAGTACAATCAGCGTCTATTTGTATCTCCTTGAGAGCTTTACTGAATAGCAAATTGAATTTTCCTCGCAGCAAACAAAAAAATTACTGTTAATAATACAAAATATTATTTTATCTAGTTTTTTGTCTAAATTATCCACCTTCGTTGAATTTCAACTTCGTTAACTTTCTCGTCATTTTCTTGTATGTAATCACATAATCACGTCAAATTTGGAATAAAATTAGGCTCTTGGATGAAATTTTTTTTAAAGGCCAAAAAAATCAAAGAGCCCGTTTTCATTATTCGAACTAAAGTTGACAACTTTTGAAATCTGGATTTTTCACTATAGAATATAAATTGAAATTTTAAGGTTCAAACCACAAGAAAGTCCAATTTTCATTTTTTTTAAAAAAAATTGCATAAGTGCAAAAATTACAGGATTTTGAAGAACGGGGTTTCGCCGTCATATTTTTTTTACCTATAATACAGACTTGAATTTTTTGAAACGAAATCCGCCGTACAAATTTTTGTCGGGGATTATCCATACACACAAAGCAAAAAAGGTTTACTCGGGACTAATACAATCATACATATTACAAAAACGTAATAAAAGGTTCACTGACGCACGAAAATGTTGGCAACGAGCGTCGGCGGTAGACAAACCGTCACAACCTGCGTTGACAAACAAATAAACAACAATCGCCAATCAGCACCACAATAAAATTCCTCCCTTTTTAACAATAAACAAACAAAAAAAAGGTCCATAATTATGTTTCACTCACAAGGAGGTCGGCGACGGCCAAGTTCAGGATAAAAAAATTGGTGACAGTTCTTAGCCGAGGACTCTTCCAGATAATTACAACGACCAGGCTATTCCCAATGGCTCCAACAATCACAACTAAAGAGTAGCCAATTATCAGGATGATTATGGCCAGCGTCTGGTGTCGATAGTATTTTTCACTCTCATTCAGCTTGTCAGTCTTTATATTCAGATCCGCGAACTCCAGGCTTTGTCCCGTCGTGTGACTCGACTGGATAAAATCTTGGCCAATTTTAGACAGTTCATGTTCGTACTTGTTTTCGTTCTCGTTTTCGTACTCATTAAGACGTTGATGCTGACTCACAAGGGCAGGCAACAAGTCACTGAAACTGGACGACATTATTTCACCGTAAAAAATGTGCATGCACAAATTAACTCACGTTATAATCTCACATTTTTACAAGTCAAAGTATTTAAATGCCTAAAGGGAAATTAAGTAGCCAAAAAAACTTCAAGTTTAAGCTTGCACTTTGAAGGGGAAATTCACAGTTTACTGAAAAAATCTCAACTTTTACGTTCACACCGCACAGTTTTCTGCAGAGATCCGTCGGAATTGAAGAGTCAAGCCCGACTGAGAGGAGGGGGAACAGGTTGCTCCGATTTCAGCGCTTTCCTTTCTCGTTTACTCACTTTCTCTTCGACTCTATCCCTTGATTTTCCTGGTCTCCCTGTCTCGCTGCGGTTTTCACCTTCACTTTCTCTGTCAATGTCTCTGTCGATATCTCCTTCTCAAATCTGCCCGTCTGCTTTTTACTTGGGACTCTACCGCTACGTGATCCAGTCCCTTGTATTCTCCTACAATTTTCCCGGCTACACGCTTTCCCTTTCCTTCCATTCTTTTGTACATGAAACTAGATGCCTAGTAATTTTGCATTCAAAGAATCCACTTCTTCTTTTCGTCATTCCATAGCACAGGTCAAACTATTTTTCATTTCCTCCGTGTAGTTCGTCTCGCGTTTTTTACTCTAGCTACCCTAATAAAAAAATCTGATCAAAGACCCAGGAATATTACTACATACTACGTGTAGTAACTTGACCTGGCCGCGAATCGCTCGCTTAGTCCAAATGATTGTTTTGCCAAGAATTCTTTTGCAATTTCTTTGAGTCACTTTGCAAAGAAAGTCTTTTTCAACGTTCAAATTCTGTACAAAACGCCCTTTGGCCAAAAAATGCGAGTAGTATCTTATGCATAGTGTATCGTGAAGTTTTGTTTGTATGTATGTCACATGCATACATTTTGATTTGACTGGTTCCAACTCTTTAATTTGGCTGGAAGGAAAAGATGAAAGTTGGAAATGAGAGATAAATTAATTTAATCCTTGTTAATTTCGTGCAATGCGATGCCATTTAGGAAATTAAAGCACCTCGTATAACTTTATGCTATCCTTATTAATATACGTATGCAAGTATGAAAAAAGACACGTACTTGCCCTCTCTCTCTCTCTCTCTCTCATCTCTCCTTCTTCTTTTTATCCACCTTACCTAGTGGAGCATTCTATTTTAGAATGCACACGCTTTGATTTGACTCCACTTGACTTGACTTTTGTACGGCAACTCCACTAGGTAATTATTATTTTCCCAGTTTTTGTCATTGACGAAATCTCTCATGTGTCCACGTGCCAATTAATTAGTGAACATGAGAGAGAGAGAGAGTTGATTTTGCAATTTGCAATCTACTCAACTTTTTCACCAATTTCCTGGGGATATCCAGTTTGTGATGATATGTATATCATCCCTTTGCCTCTGGAATTTTATCCCTTCTATCTAATGTAGCGTAAAACGAAAACACACTCACACATGCATATACATGCAAATTATGTGAGTCTACATAGGTGCATATGGCCGAGGTTTTGATGGATATTTTTCTCCTATAATCAGCAGCTTACGCCTACTCTCCTCTCTTTCCCCGAGTATTTCTCTATATTTATCCAGCGAGAGTGTAGAAAAACGCAGGACGTGGATGCAAAATATGAGCCTGACGGATATGGCGGATGCACACTGTAAAAATAGACCTTGTTTTCTTTCTCTTGGCCCTTTCCCTTTAATTAATTGTACAATGAGTGTATGATGTGCAAATCAAGTACAAAGGGTCCGAGAGGTAACGGGTATGCTGAAAATGCTCATTAAAATTCAAAACTGGGTGCCTATCTAAATTCTAGATATGCATCTAGAATACATGTACATATATTTGTATTTAGGGAAGTATGACCAAGATTAAGCGGAAGTAAGTACACTTGTCATTTGTTACCGTAGGCACTCAAATATCAGAGCATGCAACGACTTTGGTGAGTATTGAATGGAAGGCACAAACTCGACAGTCGGAATCCCAGCCTCCGCGTGTCCATAAACGGACGAAAACAAACCAAGTTTCCACCAAATATCGGAGTGGTTTCTCAACTCCGCCAACTGATGGACGTTTCTCAAAATATCGCGAAAACAAGAATACACATTATGAATGTACACATAGCGACTGCTTGAATTTAGATTGGATTGGAATGCCGTGTTTTTGCAGCCTGATGTGCGTGTACCTGACATATCCACAGTTCACAACATAAATTTCGCATATAAAATCACACCATGACTGGAACTGCTGGCTGTAATTGCAAATTCACACACAGCAGAATGTTTTGTTAACGCATACATAGTACGTAATGTATATAATATGTTTGTATTACGTAACTTACATAATTTTGTGGGCAACTGTGGGTTGTGGGTACACTGCGCAGTTTTAGATTAGAATTGACAATTGACAGGGGGCTGCTGGAACAAAATTTGCATAATATTTATACTTATTATTTATACTGCAGTTTGAATAGAGTTTTCATTAGGAGTCAACCCACAGGGTTTTACTGGAGAAAATGAATGCTTTAATTGTAAATCCAGACAAATGTCCATTCCAACACGCCTGAGATGACCCACGGGAACAAAACAAGAATATCTATTACTCTCTTCTTCCATCTCTCATTATTAATTGTTCAGTTGACTTTGGGCCCTTGACAATAGGTAATAGGTACACTGCCAATATACACATCTACAATATAGATACACTTGAAAATAATAGGGCAGCTCCATATTTTGTACGTCGTATAACATTTCTAAATCTAACTGTAAGTAAAAGTGAATTCCCCATTTCCCCATCAAAACTCATTTTGTATACTGACAAATTTTGTTCAATATTTTGAAGATATTTCCCGGAAGCTCGTTTCACATTTACTTTTATGTTAGAGTGTCTGAATAATATTTTGGCGAAATTTCATCACGGAAGTTAAATCCCAGAAGGTTGATTCCCACATTTTGCGCCATTTTTCTCTTGAGAGGCAAATAATATAATCCAAATCCAAACAAAGGACTTTTACCAATAAAAAAGTTTTGAGTTTTATGTATACATATATAAGAAACATGTACTGTTTCGTAATATTTTACTTTATTTTTAAAACCTAATGCTGATTTTCCCTCATTAAAATTTTGGTCTTCAATCCCGCCTTCTCTCTCTCTCTCTCTTTCTTCGACTCTTCAAATATTTTTGCAATTATGTAAAAGAACTTTGGAATTACTTTTCCCAGATTTTCCCGGATAAACCCCAAATTGAGCCAACTTTTGCAAACGAGGATAATTTTGGTGATGAGCTCAATCCTGATTTGATTCGATTTCATTTCATTTTATTCCATTCTCCAAATTATCTTGCGACATACATGCATGTGAACTCATTATAACGATCAGTGACTCTCGAGTTTTTTGTTTCAAGCAGCTGGATGCTAGATTGCCTTAATTCTTCGAGATGCTCAACAAGTTGAAGTCGAGTCGAGTCGAGTGGAGAGTCATTTTGTCAAGATAGCTATGTATGTATGCATAATGTATTTTCTCCAGCTCTCCTTTCCATGGTTTAAAATTGCCAAGTAAGAAAATAAAAGAGAGAGAGAGAGAGAGAAAGTTATTTCACGAGAAGTTCATTATGCGAGACGAAGGAAAAAAAATACTTGCGCCGTTTCACTGTTTCTGTCTCTTGTCACCTTATCAGATTAGACAGTTTTTCCAGATTTGCCTCGCGTGTGTCGAGCTTTTGTTCCAAAGGCCTTTGGCTTTCACTCTTTTCCAGGATTTCTCCACTTTCCAATTAAAAGACGGGAACACCATTGTACGCTGTACACCTTTTTCTTTGAAATTTTAATTGCTCCCATTATCATTATTCATGATGGTGACTTTGAAATTCAATAGCAGCCGGAGAATCGAGTCGGTTGTCAACATCACTGATTGAAGATATTCGAGCATCGGCAGTCTGGCCGTGGCAGAAAATGTGGGAGGACAGGAAGAGTCTAGAGTTGCATAAATTAATTGTGTATGTATCTGCATATACATACATACATTCAGGGAAAAAATTGAACATAAGATAGTTTCTTGGTACATGATTATGTTTATCAAAGATCAAGCAAAAAACAAGAACCAAGCAAAATTGCGTTCATTTTGATTAAAATTAGAAAAGCAGGGATTGACTAAAATTTAAATTAAAAGTGGGGACCAAAAATTAAAAAATGTTCTGCATAAAATTCAAATGAGTTTGCACGGAAAATCTGCATATCCTTTATCGAAATTCATCGTAATTTTGGCAACTTTCTCCAAGAGCCACTGTCGAATGTCGTTCATAGGTATAAAAAAGATTTTCTTGCTGCACGTGGTTGACAAAAAAGCTGGGTCCTTTACAAAGATAACATCAATAGTTCAAAGCTCAAGGCAATGTGATTCAAGAGGCAGTCGGTCGTCGGTCAAAGTTACGAAGGAGATACACTTGCATGGTATAGTAAGTACAACTGCATGCTTCATACTAAACAATAATCGGAATCATGCAAGCAGAAAATTAAAGACGACGTTCTACTGATAAATAATGAATCTTGCATTATTTTTAAAATGCGCAGCATCAACCGTCAAACGTACGTTGCAAAAATCGTATAGTATATTACTCAGTTTATAAAATTTTACAAGAGAAACGGCTGGCGACAAAGCCTTGTAAAAAATGCTAAAGTACTAAGTATAATGTACGGACTGTACATTACTTTACAATTTTTACAAGGCTTTGTCTCCATTAAAACCCCAGAGACATGTAAAAACGCTCCTTTTTTCATAAGAATTTAGTGTACGGAAATTAATCCCATAATTAATCTTACCTGGATGAAGATCGATCCCATATTAATCCTGGATTGGATTTTTTGAAATTAATTAAAACTAATCCCGGATTAATCCACAAACTTTTTAATGCAATTAATCCTTAATGCTTAATGGATTAATTTTTTTCATTAATCCGACCATCACTGATAATATCAATCAAATATTTACAAGATGATGTAAGATTCATTCTTTTACATATTGTGTATACACCAATGCGTCATGATTTGATGATATTTATTTTTCTCTATCTTATTCAACTATAACTAGTCTACCGTAATCTCGTAGCCTGAGAGTGGACAAACAACAATAATTATTATGACCATTTTTTCTACAGGCTTTTGCGCTTTTCAACGGAATTTTGTACGAATTCGTCGCATACTTCGTGTATACAGCTAAAGACCTCACATAAATTAAGCAAAATGGACTCACTATTTTCCAGGATATCTCATTATACCTACTACATATTGACGTCTTTCCTTACTGCGTTCCTCTATTAAGTATACTATACTACGGGAATTTTGATTTTTCATTAATCTTTTACTATGGCTCTTCGTTACTCGTTTTTTCTACGAACTGCAAACTTTTACCCGACTGTTTGTAAATATTATGAATAAGTAATGTATAATATGTTGTATTTTAATGCCGTTCTACTTTTTTTACGTATTTTGTCTGTGTAAATAAATATGAAACATGGCCAAATTGTATCAAAAGACGTCCCCATAACAAAATATCTCAGTTGCCTGTATATATATTATTTTGCGTAAAGAAAATGCAAATAAACGCAATTTAAACTGTTGCATTGAAACACAGCCCAAAAAAATCGTAATGGAGTCAGCGGTAACAACATCTGAATTAGAAAAAGAAGTGCTTTTATTTGATTCGATTATAAATATTTGAATATTTATCAAATTAAAAATGAAGGGTCATGGACAAGCACTGACACATTTTGTAAGTACACGGGACAAGCACGAACCGAGTTTGCAAGCTTCCTAAGTGAGCCTTTCTGGTATTTTTTCGTATTTAGTAAATATTTACACATTGTTTATAGTTTATCAAAACAATATATGCTTTCACAGGGTAAATTTAGTTGAGAATTCTGTAAACACAAAAATATGGGAAAACTGTTACTTTTCTTCTTCAATATGACTGTTTAACCACGGTATAAATATACTATACTTATTTTCAAGAGATGCTTGAATACAACATTATAAAAAATGATTGAAAAAAGTAAAGAAATGTAAAACTGTGTCTTACCTTGAGCAACATAACAGATCTTGTCAGCAGCCAGTCTGGCCATTTCCTCGGAGACGTCACAATGCAGAACAAGTCTGATTTTATTCTCACAGCGAGGCCAAGCCAAGACTTTGACTGAGTTGCCTATTTGAGATGTTTCTTCTTCAGTGACAGAGTTGAAACGGTTGCAGACGTCTGAGGCAGAAATTTTCTTATTGACCTGGAGTAAAACCATGTTGGTGTGAACTTTTTTCAGATCCACATTGATTGCCGGGTTATTTAAGGACGACACTCGAGTTGCAATTGTCTGGGCGTTCTTGTGATCGACACTTAGGCGCTCAATCATATTGTCAAGGCAATACAAACCAGCAGCAGCTAGGATACCAACTTGTCTCATTCCACCTCCAAGGGCTTTCCGCACTCTCCGAGCTCTGGTTTATCGTAAATTAAAATTATCTACGTCAATTTACGATTACTTTTGAATATGACATGTTGAAACATAAAGAAGCTTGTTGGAACTATTACTTTCGAACAAAGTCCTGATTCCCAACCAAGAGGGATCCGCAGGGAGCTCCCAAACCTTTGCTGAGGCAAACTGAGATGGATGTGAAATCGCGGGCAATTCTTGACGCTGGAACACCACTAGCAATAGAGGCATTAAATATTCTTGCTCCATCAAGGTGAACTGGAATTCCATGCTCTTTTCCGATTGCTGTCACCTACAGTTTCAAAAGGGTACGAACGATGTGACATGAAAGATTTTTTCCAGTTTTTGTCGAGATATAATACATACTGTAGATATTGAAAGCTAATTAAAACTCCAACCTCATCAATCCATTCTAAGGGCAGGACAAGACCTCCTCCATAATTTTGTGTATTTTCCACAGCAATTAAAGAGGTTTTTGGGAAGTGGTCATTAGAATGATCACGGATACGGTCTCGGACACCAGCCAAGCTGAAGGTACCATCACTTTCAACGGGGATGATATTTGCTTGAATCCCTCCATACTAATGCAGAAAATTAAAAATAAATTATAATACTAGTACGTTTCTTCGTTTCGTTGGCGATAGTGGTTGAAGAATAAAATGACGACATGATCAAAGCTTGAAATGTACCTGTGCCAACGTGCCTTGTTCATACAAGAACATGTGATTTCTGTCTCCAACGATGGCTTCTGATCCCCGGGTATCACAGTGCACCAAACCTTAAAGCGTTTTAGGAAGTTTTCGTCAGTACTCATTTTATTTTGTAGTTTTTTTTACTAAACATTATAATATCCGTTTGTTGTTATTTTGGTTTGATAAGGCTGATTAGTTTTTTAGTAAATCTTACTTGCAATCAAATTTCCTTGGGTTCCCGAGGAAACGAATACCGCTGACTCCTTGCCCAAAATCTTGGCGATTCGTTGTTCCAATTCGATAACCGTGGGATCCTCCTGGATGACATCGTCACCAACAACTGCATTAGCCATTTTCTCCCGCATGGCTTGACTTGGCCTGGTCATGGTGTCCGAGCGAAGGTCGACCACCAGCGAAGAATCCGTTCCATTTACACTTAGGGCTTGATACATTTTGGAGAAAAATCGGCGAGAGATCCCTTTAAATAAAACACATTTATCAGAGATTCGTATACTTGCAGTACTTGTACAGTACTAACGTTTAAAAAAGAAAAACAGAGCCACAAGTCTCCTATGTAAAAAGATGTATGTTTTTAGCTGTCTTGGATCATTTCCAAATGAGCTATTTTCCCTTTGTATATATTTTTAGCCTCTATTCTCTATTGTGTCTAATATAAACAAGCAAATTTCGATCCTACGGCTAGTAGCACAATATGAAATGTCTTACAAATTTAAAATTTATAGTTTCTACTTTTGCTTACTTACAAACAGCAGACTATCCAAAAGGACTAAATTTAATACTGAATACTGAATGATAAGGTAAGTGATAAAAGTCTTTAGGAACAAGCTCTCAAGTTCAAGAATGAAAAGTTTCTACTTTCTACATCCCGTTTTTATGTATTGGGACCCTGAGAAATTTTTCATATTTCGTCAGTCATCAGATGCGCTGTAATATTCAGCATTTAATATGTACATGTAATATACACGGTATGAAACGCTTTAAAAACCTTACTTAGGACAGAAATAAGAGAGACATTGATGATATACTATTCCGATTCATCACTGGCTCAAGACTCGGTCACACGATTCATTTCATACCAACAAGGCAATAAAAAATAATCGCTTGCAATGGTAAATCGCCGTGATGTAACATTGTAATCAAATAAAAAGCATGTTGAACATAGAGTTAGTCGGCATCGGCATATTATCTACTGTTCTAAAATCTCGATTGAAATCTGCGTACGTCAAAAAAATAAGTCATAAACTCATTTTAACTACACAAGTAAAGTTTATATCGATGTAACTTATCCCATCACAGAAAGAATGATTACTTGTGTATGATGAAATTAGTTAATGAATTAAAATCATTACACAAAGTCCAGCGTAAGCGACACTGGATATTATCCAGTGGATAGCCTTTTAGTCGTATAACATGATGTAACGATGAGCTTGAAAAACTATAATCTTACAGGCAATTGACTTGGAATCGCTTGCCCGTAATGAAATTTATCGTGCCATGCACCAGAAACCAGAATTTTCTCACGCTTCAAATTAAAATTTCGTTTTTTACACTGCTCTTTTCCTTTATTTTATCAACTTTACACATTCCGAAGACAAAGAGGAACTTCAGGGAAACTTAATACTAATAAGTAAGTAAGTAAGTACCTAATACAGGGACAAGGGACAAGCTAACACTGCCAAACCAAATTCCGTACTACAGAATGGAAAGCAACTTTTACTTTGCATTAATCATTAATACAGCATCCAAGTGTTGTTATTGTTGCGACTGGTTTAAGACAGGATGCATAAAACTAAATACGAATGACAAACGGCGATAAAGATGAAAACTAATTGTATTATTTCAGCAAGCACTATACATTTGACATGTGCGCATATTTTGTATGGATATAAGTATATGTACCATGTACCAATAATATTGTGTATATTTATTGAAAATTGAAAGGTACTTACTTGTAGATTGTAGAAGTTCGCTGTGGAGGAAAACTTCTTTGACAAATGGCACCATTCGCATTGTTTTGTGCATGACTGAAAGTGCAATGAAATCAAATACTTACTTAATGTTAATATATTTATGTATGTGAAACGCGCATAGATGTTACGTACGTCTTATCAATTATCAAGTTATAAAAGCTCACAAATCAACAATTAGTTATTTCAACGAATTTAAGTCTAAAATTTTAACAGCTGTGTTATTGTGTGTGAAGCTAAAATTATACACACGACAAATGACCAATAATATTTACAATGCATGCATAAAGCAGAAACAGGGGAACTTTTTCAGGTCACGTGAACGCACATGCATACCTAGTATTTATTTACGTAATATGAGTATAAGTTTACTAAACATACGAAATCATTGATCATTGAACATCAACATCTTATCACAGGTGATTAGTTAAACTCAGACTCGGTCCTGTACTAATCTTTTATTTGTCCGTGTACATTGTACATTTTGTACATAGTTAGATACACAAAAATCTTTTTGACATACTTATTAAGTTTCGTTTGGTCGTTGTCGCTTTTTGCGTGGACATGAGTAAATATACGTGCCTCATAATTATTAGGAGTTTGTCAGATATCAAATATTACAAAATTTAACATTTAACACATGTAAGTATTGGCTATAATATAAGCTTAAAACTTTGGTCATGCTTGTACTTATGTTAAATGTGTTATCACTAACCGCTAGCCTATACTCTATCAATATAAATATTATACATAAGTAGATTTGAGATGAATTTTTTTTGTACAGTGTACAGTTACCAACTGAATGTATCGCCTTTTGTGAATTAGGAATGTCAAAATGAGTATCATCGTATAAAGTAAACTTGGAGAAAGACTGTTGCAAAACAAATTGACAACTGTATACTTAATGCATTATACACATGTCTCATCTGACAGTGACAACTAACAAACTAATTGTAAGTTAGTAACTACATACATATATGTATTTATACACTCAAGTTGTTTGTAGCATAAAATTCGAGATGAAGATTAGAGCTAAGACAAGATAAAAGATATTGATAACCTCTGGTTACTTTACGCAAAGGTCATATAAAATACTTAATATTATCATTTGCACAACATGTACAGTACAAGTATGTATGTATACATAAAGAAAGTATGGATAAGAAAGTATAATAAGTATAATAAATATAATGTATAATGCATACTTATATTATTCATATCAAGAAACTAGTTTGTAAATAACTGTAGTTAGCCTTTCTTTAAGTACACATGTAAAATATGACCGATTGAGAACATTCTATCCCTATAATGTATTTAAATACATAGTAACAATACATATGTATGTGTGTATTGTGGTATAAAATCTACATCAATAGCATATCTTATGCCTTAAAAATTATTATGTAACGAGATTAAATATGTAATACCCTCAATATACTGTGATAATAAGGAACATACAACTGTCCGAGTCCAGTCCGGACAGAACCAGCTGGAAAACGAATGAATAGATGAATAAAGGACTTGAGAAAGGATAAAAATATCCATCTGCCTCTTTTTGCTTATTCTTTCAAAATACTCGTAAACATATATGTATCTACATACGTAATACATATTTAGGTACTGTATACTGTATACAGCTTAGGGCTCAAGTATAGTGCGTGGTAAGTAGTGGTAGTACAAATTGGAACAAGAAAACAACAATATTTTTGAGCACATAATATTATATACAATTGTCAAGATTTAGATTCAGACCTCTCATTTTACTCCTTGAATCATATTCACTGGTATTCGGATAGTCAGCGTGTGGTTAGCTAATACATTTGGCATATCAGATTTTGATAAACTGTTGTGAATCGTTCTGATTTGTTTTGTTGACATTTCACGCGCAGCGCACTTATTTACACATAAATCATGTCGGTGTTGAGGATTAAAAGACTGGAAGTCAAGGACGTTCGTTTCCCTACGTCCCTAGAAGCTCATGGAAGTGATGCCATGCACACAGGTATTTATGTATATTATTATAACTTACGTATACGTTAATTATCATTTCATTGTGTATATGTACGCCACAAAAATGAGCCAGAACTGAAAAATGATGAGTATACTTTCTACGTACATTGAAAAATATTAAAAATTCCAGATCCCGATTACTCTTGTGTGTATGTAATTATTCATATTGAGAATGAACCGGACTTACGGGGACATGGGTTGTCATTCACGTTGGGACGAGGTACAGAAATCGTCGTGCAAGCTGTGAAAACGCTGTCCCGCTTGGTCGAGGGAGAAGACTGCATAGAAATCTGGAATAATTTCGCCGAGTTTTGGAGAAAAATTACGAGCGAGTCACAGATAAGATGGGTATGTAAACTTTTATGCATTATTTGCATTTCAATATTGAGGTTGCATTTAATATAACAATTTTAATCGGATTGCTATATTGAAACTATTTAGATAGGACCGGAGAAAGGTGCTGTCCACCTTGCTGCGGCTGCAATTGTAAATGCACTTTGGGATTTGTGGGCAAAAACCGAAAACAAACCATTATGGAAACTTCTTGTTGATCTTCCTGCAGAAAAACTCGTTTCTACGATTGACTTTAGATACATGTATTAGTTTTTAATTATTTTCATTAAATTCTACTAACTGGCTAAGTACATCGATTACGTGTTATTTTATGACATGAGTTTAAATTCTGTTTTAGATTGGATGTTGTGACTCCCTCGGAATGCGTTCAAATGCTCAAGGAACATCGGTTTGAAGCGGAGGAGGAAATGAAAACAAAAGGATTCCCTGCTTACACTACTCAAGTTGGTGGGCCAAAGATAAAATATTTGTCCATTACACATATTATGTAAACACACGAAATTATTTAGAGGTGACATTACTCATTACTCACCCTGAATTATCCACCCATGTTTTGCAGGCTGGTTAGGCTATTCAGATGAAACTGTGAAAAGTCTTTGCAATGAGTTCATTGCCGACGGATTTACCAGTTTTAAAGTTAAAGTTGGCCAGTCTTTAGAAGACGATAAGAAGAGACTAAAACTTGTACGAGACTCTATTGGACCTGAACATAATTTGATGATTGATGCGAATCAAAGATGGGAAGTTGAGGAAGCCATTAATTGGGTTTCTGAGCTTAAGGACTTTGGAATTCTTTGGATTGAAGAGCCCACAAGTCCTGACGATGTCCTAGGTCATGCAACAATAGCAAAGGTTCTTGAATAATTTTCTTACTTAAAATAGCCAAACACATGCATTAACTTTGGACATACATAATAAACTGAATAAAGTTGCGTGTAAACGTCAATGTCTTTTGCCTATAATTTATACAGGCTTTGAAACCATTGGGAATTGGCGTCGCAACAGGAGAGATGGCCCAAAACAGAGTAATCTTTAAGCAACTCCTTCAAGCTAATGCAATTTCCTTTTGTCAAATCGATTCATGCCGTCTAGGAGGAGTCAATGAAATACTTGCTGTATATTTTATGGCTAAAAAGTTTGGAGGTAAATACACATTAAACTTATTCAATAGTGATTTATTAATAATAGCTGATAAAGAGTGACAGAATCATATATGAATCTGAATCATAATTACAACAACCTGCCAAACAACGCTGACATCATATTTTTAAATTTATTAAACTATTAACAGTGCCTGTGTGCCCTCACGCTGGTGGAGTTGGTCTTTGTGAAATGGTAACCCTTAAATATTCTTTTACAAACTTTTGTACATAGTTTGTTTGTATTTAAACATCAATTTTGAATTAAACTTAATTTTGATTTTAAATTGATTTATAAGGTTCAACATTTACAAATTTGGGACTACATCAGTTTGTCTGGAGAAAAGGAGAATCGAATGGTCGAGTGGGTAGATCACCTTCATGAACATTTTGTCTCGCCACCAAATGGTAAGAACAACTCTACTTGTATATCTATGATCTATTGTAGTTGTATTCATTATTCACGTACAAAAGGAGAAGTCCGAATTTGGGCTAAAATTAGAACCTCGTTGAGACACATATTTTTTGAAAGCCTATCACTAGGGAA
>JAQIVE010002411.1:0-19999 GCA_034698285.1 Sminthurinus bimaculatus | reverse complement strand
CGAGTCTCATTAACATTGCCATCTCCATCCTCGTCATCACTTTCGTTATTTGGCCTTCTTGACCGCTTTATATATTTTGATACGACCATTGATTTCTTTGCTATGGATGCCGGGGACTTTTCATCACTTCGTTTTGCTAGTTTACCACCTTTAGGAAAAAACAGTAAATTTTAAAAAACTTCCTAACGTAATTGAAATGGAAGTATGCACAATGTACAATAGGATTAAATGAGATTAAAAAAGAAAATAAAAGTTTACCCGTAGAAAATACCAAGCAGCGAAATTCATCCAATGTCATTATATCTTGCCAACTTTTGTCGGGTCGATTGAAAGCAATTCTAGGAAATCCAAGAGTAAATCCAAGAGCACAACTATCATTACGATGAATTTGAGTCGCTTTGATTTGAAGGACTGCTGATTTCTTTGGATTCATGTAAAAGTCTGGCTTCTTTTTCCCTTTGTACAGTACATTGTGCTGGGGATTTTCTTTTTTCAAAAAATTTGGTCGTAACTCCTTAATGAGGTTGTTCAGCTCGGGCTTTCGAAGACCACCAGAGCCAACTTCAGTTACCGGATAAAACACCTGCATAATTTATAATATGTTCAGTGACGACTTTTGATATGCTCAAAAAATACTGGAAATTGCATGCATAGTCATTAATCATTAATCATAAGTTTGCACTACACTAGAATAAATCGATTCGTCTTACTTCTTTGGCTCCAGGTTTTTGATCAAGTAGTCCAACGAGGTAACTCATTCCACCAACTGTATAATATCCACCCAAAATGACCAAATCCATGTCTGATATTGAAGTTTCACTAAAAAACTGAAAACAAAGTTTTAGGCCAAATTTTAGTTATTACATGTGTTTCAAGTTTTCATACAATAATATCATCATGATAATTGACAGTAATAATTAGTAATCAAATATTATAGCAAAATTCAAATTCTTACTTCTGGCTTTATTTTAAGCCAGGAGCGGTCCCTTTTTCCTACTTGATACTTTGATTTCAATTCCTTTACCACGAGACCTTCCTCCAAAGCATCGATCGCCTCATTTAAAGCTGTCATAACTTCCTCCTTCGTCTCCACTCTCCTTTGCTCACTTAAATACACAACCCCTTCCTTTGGTTCGAGGACTTGCTTATCTTTCATCAGGATTTTCATTCGATCTTCCAGAGGCAGATTGATGAGACTTTCTCCGTTGTAGAATATAAGATCATAGGCAACAAATGCTGGACGATGATTTTTGTTCTTTAAATTGATTCTCTTTACATCAACACTTGGTCCTTTTTGTGTGAAACTTTTTGTCTATTCAAAAAAATTACAAAATTTTATTTTGAGTAATAACTTCCTGATTAATTATTTGTCTAAATTCATCATAAGGCTTAAAACGAATACATATATACATAGTGTTGTTTGTTTCTCACTTCCAAGTGATATGCCATCATTTCACCATCTAAAATGAATGACTTGCAGGTACTTTTGATTTGTTTTTGTAGCTCTGGCATTAGAGTCAAGTTGAAGCTAGGAGAGAAATTGTATTGCCTTCGTGAGTAGAAACGAAATTGGTCATTGGAACTTCTTGAGGAGTCATAGTGAATCTGAAATCTCTCACCATCCCACTGTGAAATCGTTAGCAAACGGGTATAAAAAAGGACTTGAACATTTTTTTCGCAATTCATCAACATTATTCCTTATTCCTTATAAAAATTGAATTTATTATTTACTTTAATATCAACTCAATACATAAAAATCAATCAGCTGCCTCATACCTTAATTTCAAGAAGAAATGGAGGTGCAGGGAGTTCAACTTGATTTTCTTTCTTTTTTGAACTACTGGGGTCGCTTAAAATGTCATCCTCATCGTCTTTCAATTTAGTAAGACGGGTGCATAGCATGGGCCGAAATGGTTGAAATAACTCAACTTCATTCAAATCTATTTCAACATCAGGGTCGTTGAGCCTTTGGCATACCTAATTGGTTAGTAATTAATAACATTCAATCATGTCGCCGTTTTCTTGTGGCTTTCAGTGAAAGTATGTATCTTTAATCTTTAAAGATATTGTCATGAGTCATGGTTGGCGATCATTTTTCTTACCAATTCCAAATTCCCAGTTCTATTATAGAGCTCTTCTGCTTGAGGATGAATACACTTGTAGATTGCATTGGTATGAACTCCTAAATATAAAGTCTTAAAATAAAACAAGGGATTAGTGAATGAATAGTGACACAATTTGGTGAATTAAATATTATAGTTTATGTTTTCATCAAATTAACTTCACTGTGTGCAATTTTCATAACATAATGTTGGCTCACCTTAAGCAGTATCCTCACCAACCACTTTCCTTCGACGGGTGTCAAAGCAGGTACAAAGCTCCGGAGGACTTGTCGTTGCTTTTTGATGTAACTTGAATCACTTTCCGGGTCCTTTTCTTTCGGTCTAGCAAGTTCATCAAGAACTATATGCAAATCTTGAACGGTCGGTCCAGCACGAGAACTATGAGCGGCTCGAGTTTCCATAATATTGAAAACTAAAAAACCATATGAATATACATATTTATTCTTTATCGTATAGTACAAAAGCATGCATGGGGAAAAGGTTAAAAGTTTTTTATTTTGCTGCATAGCATTCATGAAAATCTTACCAACTTGGCCCAGGTCTCTTGTAGCTGAAGTATTTTTTGTAGGATCTTTGAAATTAATCAATTTCCTTCCGTCCTCACTGTCCTTATCCAATCCAATAGCATGGGCCAATATTGCCGATAGTTTAGCTCCTTTAAATCCATAGGCAGGGCGAGCTCGATCGTCCGCAGGAATAAGGATACGGACAATACTGTACAAACTGTCTCCCTGTGTAAATAATATTTTGACAAAGATTAATCATGAGTATGCGTAAACACAAAATAAAAAGACGTACTTAAAGAAGTAATTTGTAAGTAGGAATACATGAAATATAGGTACATATCACGTATTGTGTCTTAAAAATGATCTACATTTGCTTTTGTTGAATCCAAAGTTTTATACTCTGCAAGGTAACCTTTACGGAAATGTTCAAAGAAGCTCTTGATCGGTTTGATTTTGTCCCTTGGATTTGCTTTCACCACTTTCTCCAATAGTTTGGCTAAATTTTCTGAAAATTCAGACCAAGGTTGTAAACATCTTTGTCTGGCTTCATAATCATTTCAATTTAAGAACGCAGGTAATACATACATCGTATTATTTTATTGTACTTTGATGCATTTTGCAATAGTTAAAAGTTAAAACATAAATACCACTTACGAAATTTGATTGTATCGGCGATTCTCCGTATAGACGGATTTTCCTCGTCCATATTCGACATTTAATGATACGAGAAGAAAAGAATGAATTTTCTGTTCCTGATTCTGGAGATTTTCTGTACTTTTATAGGCCTTTGGGTAAAGTGTAAAGTATAAGTATGAGAAGTAAAAGTGCAGGCAACAAGGTTTTATCGATACATATTCACTTGGTAAATGCTTTAGATATTATCGTCTAATATACCACGGGTAGTAACTGCTACACGTACCAAATGTACCTAGATCACCCTTAAAGTCTCAAAACTTTGGTTATCTTTGAAATAATATTTGCACATTTTCAATCGTTTTGCCTTAGATTTTAGACGTTTTTCGGTTTTTGCAGAATGACAAATGACAATCTGAAAAGGTGAATCCGCAAAATCTATTGAATAATTCTATCCTTGTGTAACATTTGGGGTATCCGAAGACAAAGTGCCCATCTCTATAAAAACGCAAGATGATGTGGATAAAATATTCCATTTTTAATAGTTTTGACTAATTTTTTTAATAAAAATAAGCATGTATTTATAAATTGATAAAGATTCCTTTTAGAAATCTACTCATGTACCCATCCAGACGTGGGAATGGGAATTATAAAGAAAAAACTAAAGTAGAATACATAGTAGGTAAACGGTAAAAATTTTCAGTTATTTATTGCTTTCCAGTCTATCCATTCCATTTTAGATTATAGACATTGCTATAATTACATTATAATGATACACAACATGATGATGAATAAAGATTCATTAAAGACAAACAAAATAGTAAAAAAATTCAAAATTCATAAAAACAAGTGCATAATTATCATCGTTGAAATAAGGAGGTTAGACATTACTATTTCATCGGAACTATTCTGAAATGTCTATATATACCGTTCACTAATTTTACACTGGTCCAATATATCAGTCAACCTTCCGTATTTCGCCTTCTCTATTCTCCTACGCATATTAACTATAAAATGTCTTCTTATTCAAATGAAGAAAATATAGTAAGTACATACTTACATAGCATAATTTTCTAAACGCTTTAAGAACAATACATAGTTAAAATTAATTAAAATGATGGTGATCAAGTATTTGGCACGTTACTAGTAACATTGTTCGTTTCACTCTGCTTCGGAGCAGCTCGATTCGCTAGTCTTTCACTTCTTCTTTCTCCTCCGCCAAACTCATAACTTTCATAAATACTGTTATTACTAGAACTAAAGGTTTTTAAACCACAAATACTTTGAAGTTGCTTGACTCCTGTACCTCTACGATGCATCAAATGCCGATAATTTGCACCCGAAGCACTTTTTGAATTCGATCTCCTTGCTTTTGATTTTCTTCCTCTTCTTAGTCCATTCTCTATGATGGATGAGGATTGTGATGTTGAGGATTGTGAATTTGACATTGGCGATGATGACACACTGGAGCAACTCATTATTGAACTGCCATCATTATCATCAAATTTGCTGGATGAAACAGAGTCAATTTGAATGTTGTCAGTGTTGCTGTCACTATGATGTGGGCCATTTACATGTACACTCATATCAGGATAATCATTTAAAAACTCGTCACCAAAGTCGTCATCACTAAGAGCCATTAAGAAATCTGGATCTAAAATATCTTGGCCCACATCCAAATTTTCAATATCCACATTAAGTTCAAAGTCTAAATCTTCGACTGACGATCCAGAGATATCTGCAGATGATGGTGAAGGAATAATATATGGATCGGAGGATCCAGAGGATAAAGGTGACGATAAATGGGACGCGGACGGAGAAATAATACTTGATGTTGTCATTCTTTCATGATTCGGTAGTTCATGTTTTGATGTAGAGGAGGATGACACTGAATGTTGAAAATCACTACCACTGCTACGATTTGTATTCGCACTGTTTGTAGTAGTAGTAGAAGTAGTTTTAATATTAGTCGTAGCAGTAGCTGGTGACTCAAACGGGGCAGGGAAACGGTGCACTATGGGCATAAAAGCGGGCGACTGTGGAGTTTTTTCAGTTGTAAAACTTGGAGCTGTAAAACAAGAGTTCATCAAAATAAAAAAATCAATTTTAATACCATTCGATTGCCAGCAGGTTATGTAATATATATTACGCGAATTACTTTTCATACAAGTCACTAAAAATAATGGCATTTTTTAACTTTTAACATATTTCACTTACGAGGAATAAACCGAATAGTATGGATGAAGTTGCCTTCATTCTCATCTCCAGGTTTTCCTTTTTCTTCTTCGTCTCCTTTTAGTGGTTCTCCATCAACTGCGTCATCATCCAAAACAAAGTCGTAAACGACTCCTTCCAGAGGCAACGACGGATTGGCCGCAACAAAATCCCTTGCTCCTTTGTCAAATTCCTCCACTTTTAACTTTTTGTACTTGGTTTGGATGATAAAATCCGAATCTGTGTCCGAGTCCACACGGGAATCACGTTCCTTGCTCTTTTTCTTCAGTTGTTTAAACTAATTAATGAAAGGGAAAAAACCAAGATGCCAAGGTAAGTAATATTGTAAGTATACCTACTTACTTGAGATTCGAGATTACCCTATTTTCACCTATTTCTTTCATTTTTTATATTTAATGAGTTTAATGAACCCAGCTGAAAAATGTTCATGACATAATATGTACTTGCATATAATGTAGTGAAATGTGTACATTTTATGCAAGTAGAAAGTAGAAGCTAGAATAATCCTAAAAATTATCATTAAGTATAAATGATACGTTGATACGTGATATTGATATTTTATAGTAAGTAAGTATATCAGTGATCGGTAAATAGGTAAAGACAACAGAAATATAAAAACTTACATATGATAATTGTAACTGCATCTTCTTGTGATTAGGAACTTGCACATTAATTTGACCTCCATAAAATGATGAAATTTTAACACACGCAACACTGCACACTACTTATTACTTATTTATGTCTCCCAATGGGAGACTCCCATCTTGTACACATGATATATAAACCAATGGATCAAAAAAACTAAAAAATCTCAATTAAGTATAAACTTGAAACAAACTAAAACTTTAAATAATGTGAAATGGGACAGTGTCCAGTGTCTAATGGAAAAAACTAACACAAACCACACATACTTACTTAAGTAGATACTTAATACTTAAATACGAGGAAATATGGAAAATGAAAAAATGCTATTGGACTTGCATGACACTGTGAACTTGAAGGAAAAGTCCGTAAAAGCACATGCGACATGCAAAAAATTCGAGCCTAATAAGCACATGTTCTCTATATGCAACTTATTCAACTACATATCTTGTACTCTTTTTACTCTTTATAAGTACAAAACGTTGATATGAATAGATAATGAACTATTTAGGTAAGTAAACTAATCAGCACAAGAATAAGTCGTATACATAGGTAAATTACTGATACTGTATGTAAAACGTTTCCACGTAGTTTATTTTTCTACCATAATATCTTTGAATAATAATGACATAATAATATATTATAGAATATAGATACTTATGGACATGTTATCTATATTTAGTACATACATACGTACACATTAGTTTAGTATTTTACGAATTCAGATTTTTACGATGTTACTTACTAACTTAATAAGAATATTTTTATGGATGTATTTACATAGTTGCTATTATTTTTAAGTTTTTAAGATGAGAGACTTTATGATATAATTTATAATTGTGATAGGTACAAAATCCACAGTTTGAAAATATGTATTCTTATGTAAATATTCACCCTTACATACTTTGATGCATATTTTTGTATGTATACTATAAAATATTGTCATTATCCTTACTTATTATAACAGATAACAGGTATATTAGGTACTTAAAAATGTAAAATACACCATTTTAAAATCATTCCATACTTTCTTACAATATAATATTTTCTTCAATTTTATACAAGAACAGGAGAAAGGATGAGGATAATCCCTTCTCATATTCTTGTAATTTTTTACTCTTCTTTTGGGTTCACAGTTCACATGCATACTTGTTGCTTATTCGCCATTTTCTCATGTAGTTTCAAGAAAAAAGATTAGGTTTATATGTAAATAACAAATAATATTGTAATATTTATTAATATTTCTGATCTGACTTACCATGAATCATGAGATACTTAAATAAAACATAAAATGTATATTGTATATACGAGAATAGCACAACTACACTATTGACCTTTAGCATTAATATACCTCGTTAAAAGAAAGTTAATTGTAGCTAAACTAGCTAATAATATTAAGGTTTGTCGTTAACTAACAATGTAAAAATGAACGCATCCCATGTTTATTAATTGGGTATGTACTACATACTAAATTAAAACAATTTTCGGTATTTAAGCGAAAAGAGTTTTTCTGTCTCTCACAATTAAGTGTACATTTGTTTTCTTCTTTTGGTCACATGCATCACTGTATAGTATTTCATGATCATTCTCATTTTTTCATAAATAATAAATAAACAACGTTCCTTCCATACCACATTGCACAAAATATAGTATGTGCTACTTTCGCTTTAAAACATCATGGATTTTCTAAAAAATAACATTAAAAACACCTTCTCACTTGTATTTCATAAAAAACAATAATGGGTTGAAAAATAACCGTACCCTACAGAAATGGAACACATCATACACATTTACCCAAAACGTACTTATGACCCATTTATGTGTGGTTCGTTTATTTCTCAACCCTTCAATAAAAATTATTTTGAATATCGTCGTCAATAAATAAGAACAATCTTTACTCCATTAATTAATTAAATTAACATGTAATGTGTAAGTACTATATGATGTTGAAGTAGTATAGAGAAAACTGAATATTTTATGGCTAGTATATAGGGACTTCTATAATATAGTATTATTGTATTATTACTTTACTTACAACAAACTATCAATAATGCAGTAAAATTAGTAAACACTGTTGAATTGACGCTTTGGATTGGTTGTTTTGAGATAATAATAGTAACTTGTAATAGAAATCTAAAGTATTAACAATAAGTAGCAATGTACATGAGTTATAAAAAATGTTCACTTCACACTTTCATTGTTATGTCTCATCTCCTGTCTCTCCTGTCTATTGCTTAGACGTTAAAACATCGTCCATGTACGTACATACAAACTGATACACAATAATCAATAATCTAATATTAGTGTATGGTTGGCAATACATTATTTTTGATACATATTGCACATGAAAATTTCAGTTTTCTCGTTTCATGAATAAAAAAATGCCAAAATACTCTGAAATAATTTGACGTGAATTAAAGTACGTTCATCTTGTATTTAAAACAGTAATGATAATGAGTATAACAGTAACTAGAGTACCTACACAATAAGGCTATTATTACTTTTCTATCGCATCATAATTTAAAATCGGCGATTATTTTTATGGAATAAAAATATCCGAGAACACAAGAACTGATGTGAAAGGTACAGTTGTATACATACTTGATTCGAGATACTACTTGCTAAAAATTAAAGTAATTGATATTTGTATAAATAAATAAATAAAAATTGTAATGTAAACTTCTTACTTCTTACATTGTTCAAAAATTCTAATAAGATAAAGGGTGAAATCATTATAATATTATGTAACAATACATACAATTCACTGCCCACACACGTTATACAAATATTAAAATAAAGGCGCCTTGAGAGACTCACGCTATAAATAAATAAATAAATACTGAATGAATAAAACCGAGACAAAACATAAAACAAAAAATGCCGAGAGAAAGCTTTTAAAACTACTTGAAATACCTTTAAAAACGTTTAGATTTTGAAATGCCGACGATAATAATATAATGTTGATGAAAGCTATTACATATTATTATTATAATTCTATGATCTAGATTTAAATCTTATTGGTAAAATGGTAATACTATTACAAGTATTAAATCGTCGTAATTGTAAACACAAAAAACAAAAAATGTAATCAGATTACACTGTGTATATATAACACTAATATTAATTAATGCACTGCGACGAGAAAAAAGAGAGGAATAAAATCTTATACAAGTAAGGTTCATTGGATTAAATGGTAATTAAAACTAGTTTAGTTTTGTTAAAAAAGCATAGTTGGCAGCCCCGGGAAATCTGATGACTGATTTCCCTGAGAACTGGTATTCGATTGATTACTACTTGCTGATGCTGAGGATATAGTGATGGGGATTCCCGAATTTCCTGCTGCTGCAGCTAGTTGTTGCAATTGTGCGGCATCAAGAACCATTGCACCGTGATGAACTCGAGCTCCAGTCACTAATCCCTGTAAAAACAGAATGATATTTTATCATTAAATGACTACACTATCATTTGCATACGTATATGTAAATTTCTCTTCCATATAACGTCGAATTGAATGAAAACACCTGTGACCTACTTATGCTAAAGCAGAAAATCGACTAAAGGTTTTACTAGACTTTCATTGCTTCCTGTGTTAAATTGTTAAGTTACAGTTCAACACATGAAACAATGCCAAGTTAATACACGAAAGATAATAAAACAAAGGTTGGAAGTGCTAGAAATTGAAAGTGACATAAATGGTTTAAATATAACTGATGGTGTGGGCAGTAATTGACGGAATTCTTAAACTTCTTGGAATTCTTGAAATTCTCAAAATTCTTGGATTTCATGAACTGCAACCTTTATTTTAGTTTTCTGTATATTGTATGAACAGTTGATTCCTGTTTATTCTAATTTCTGTTATTTATGTATGCCGTCATAATATTTTAATTTTCTTGGTCATCGTGATAGAACTAACAATAACAAAAACAATTATTGTAAAACAAAACTAAACTGTATTTACGTCAACTAAAAAAGGGCAAAACTTCATTACTTCGTGAAAATGTTGAAGCATGATTTTCAGACTCAGTATTCCTCACTGCAAGTACATGCACTTTCTGATATAATATGTAGCAACTTGAGTTTTGACTTACTTGAGCATTCAAGGTTTGTGCTGTGAGTTCTTCAAGTTTAATCGGCCTAGTTGTCCCACCTTGTTGAATATTAATAATACCACCCTGTTGCAAATCCTCTAGTTTTACTCCTAATGTTCTAAGTTCTGAAGACAAGTTTGGAATCGATGCTAAAGTATGAGCCACTTGAATTTCCGGTTTACCCTAATAATAAACGCAGATCAAACAGAATAAATTCAAAACGAAATTAGTATGATTATTCATTTATTACTCACGGGTAATTCAAAATAAGACTAGTCAATCATATACATAGTGACCATCAGGAAAAGATTGTTGTTCTTACCGCTTGGAAAGGACGAAGTTGGACGATACCAGCAGCATTCGCCATGTGTTGGAGATCGATGGCTGATCCAGTTAATTGAGCATAAGCTGCTGTTCCTCCTCCCTCTCCTCCTAAGTGAGTATGAGGAATGATGAACTCAAGCTCGCCGCTCGCATTTGCCACAGCTTATAAATTGAAAACAAACAAGTTAATTTGGTGATGTTTGGAAAAACCGAACCGTATCACAAATATTATAAAAGTTTCCACCATATGAAAAATGGAAAATAATTCAAAATTTGATTTAAAGTAAAATTACCTGTTGCCACTGCTTGCTGTTGTTCCTGTTGCTGTTGTTGTTGTTGCTGTTGAGATTGTTGTTGCGATTGTTGCTGAGACGTGGAATTTTGTTGCTGTTGATTTTGTTGTTGGACGGTTGATTTTTTCGCATACACAATGTTTTGTCCATCACTTGCTACAAAAGATTGTTTATTGTTCTTGTGCGGTCGAGGTTTGTACGGAGACTTGGCAGAGGCATTAATGCCATGATGTCTAGTTTTGTGCTCTTTTAATTTATCACGACGTGTACTTGCATAGTCACACTCTTCACATTTGAAAGGACGCTCATTAAAATGAATACGCTCATGACGAACAAGGTGCGATTTCTCCAAAAATCGACGGCCACAAATATTACCTTTAAGAAAATTGTAATGAGAGAAAATTGTAGTCAATAAAAAATAAAGTAAGAATCCAAACAATCCCCTGGAATCGGTTTATGTAACTTGACTCAAAAACTAAAAATTCCATATTATTTAATGTGTGCATGCACAATAAAATTAAAATTCCTTACAAACATGAGGACGGACTCCAGCGTGGCTTCGCATGTGAGAATCTAATTGAGACTTTTTACTTGTTGTATATTTACACGATTCATCCTGACAGCGGTACAATTCACCTGTCAAATATATAACATGTAAAAATTAGTTTTACATGAAATATTTTTAAATTTGTTCACCATAAACGATGAAAATATGTAATAGTTGACAGTCAAATTTAATTACGGTGAAAGACAAAAAAGAGGTTTTACGTACGGGAGCTGCTACTTTTCTTCCCAGTTGTACCACTACTCGCACCGCTGCTGACAGTATTTCCACTACTAGTGTTGCTGTTAGTATTACCGATGGTTGTATTGCTATGATTGTTATGGGTACTATTACTACTTGGAGGATTATTACTACTGGTATTATTATTGTTATTATTACTATGATGAGACTTCTTGTGATTTGTAAATTGATTAGGATTTTTGGTAGAGAAAGAGCAATGCGAGCAAGAATAAATTTTTTCTGCAGCATGAGTATGATGACCCACTATATGTTGATCTAGGGCACTTCGGGATGGAAATACTCTGGGACATGAAGTACCTAAAACATAAGCCATTAAAAATTAATTACTACGTTTTTACATCACTTTACATAATGATTAAACTGCGATTCTATGTAGCTATGAAAATATTATTGGTATCTTGTAGTTGTAGTTGATTCCCAAAATGAATTTAAAAAATAGCTTACATCTATAAGGCTTGGTGTCATTATTATGAATTTTCAAGTGGACGGCTAAGTTGGCCTTAGATCTACATTTATAGTCACATTCAGAGCACTGAAAAGGTGTCAGGTCAACATGGGATACTTTGTGGGCCATGAGGGATCCGATTTTTTGACATGTATATTCACCTGTATTTAGATAAAATTAGTTAAGTAATTAGTTAGTATTTTAGAATATGTGAGAAAAAATGATCAAAACTTACGTTACATAAAAAATAAAAAACTGTCAATTAAAGTATGAAAGAGGAAAAATAAAATTAATATGATATTGTATAAGATGTTAAAGATTGTTTACATGAATGACACTTATACGGGGGTCCTTCAAAATGAGATTTCATGTGTAGAAAATATTCCCGGTTCCATTTACAAGTGAAACCACATTCAGTACATCGATAAGTCACATCATGGCCATGTCCTATAAATTTTACAAATAAAGTACACATTATACATTATAATATTATATTGATTCTTGGTTATGTACCAAATAAAAACTAAACGTGATCTGCATATGTGTACAACATAAAACAAAATATTTACCTCCAGCTAAATGCCGCTCCAGTCGTGAAACCTTTTTTGTCATAAAAGGACACAGGTGACACCGGTAACCCGTTGAGGATTGAAGGGGGTCGCACTCCTCATCTCCACTGGAATCTCCCACAAGTTCACCATAATTATTTCCACCACCACCCCAGCTTCTTTTTCGTCTATTACCGATCCGCTCAGTTCTAAGAACAACCCATTTTTTAGCCGCACGATTTCTATGAAGATGAGCCAAGATCTTTTTCCTCCTTTGTTCTAATGTGCCCGGACCTACGAATAGCATGAAAATATGTAAACAATGAACAATATTGACAGACAGAAATGTGTTTAAAAATATCACTGGCAATTATTAGCAACAATTATTGTTTTCATACCATTTTTCTTCTGCTTATTTACTTTTGGCTTATTTCCCATGTCGTTATCAAACCACTTTCCTCCCTATCATAAATTAAATCAATAATGAAAATTAAACTAGGAATTTATAAAATTTTCAGTTCACGCTCATATTTTTTTCTTCATTAAAATACCGAATAAAAGTATGTACATATGACGTAAATTAGTAAAACATAAAAAATCTTGGTTTTATTTCCATACCCAAATCCTAACTTCTCTTCCATCTGGCATAAGTAAAGTGGAGTCGGCCGGAACTTGCAGCCCTTCCATGGCTGAATTAAAAGCCATTTGAAGCAAGTTGTCTCCAAAACCAAGGGATTGTTGTTCTGCTTCCTAATAATATTATGGTAATGGCAAATAAATGATTTCGTTTTGCAACCAATGCAAGCATCCAGTTTTTAAAATTGACTATGTATTATGTATTAATTGTTAATTCACTATCGTAAATCATATTTAATTGCTATTCACAAGTTATATTTATAAAAACAATAAAAGGTAACCACAATCATTGCTGTACCTGGCTAAAACGCTGTTGTAAAGCTTGAAACATTTGTTCGTACTTTTGAACTTGAATGTTTTTCTCTGACAAACTATGAAGCACATAGTAAAAGCAACGTTCTGAGGAACCATACAAAGGTTCCTGATCAATATAGTCCACAATCACATTTGGATTCATAAGGTTCCAGTCTACATTCGTAAGTAATTGCTTAAAGTCTCTCTCACGATTTGCCAAGTCATGGCAAACCCATCGGCTCATAAATTTAACACGAGCATCCTGTGGCACCATCCAAGCCTTTTCCGTCACAAAGTTTTCAATTTGTTTGGCCGACAATTCCATCATCACTTCATGGTTAATCACTTCACCCAAATTATTTTGGACAAAAGCCGTTGCACTTTTCGCCAAGTTGGGCATGGAGAATTTTTCAGCAATTTCTCTCATAGAAAGGCAATTCTCAGCATCCAGAAATCTTTCCAGGTACTCTCCACAATATCCTTTTAATTTCACCATGAGAAAATGATTTGCTAGTCTTAAGAGCTCTCCCACATTTCCCTTTTCAATGGTTATACTCCCGGTGTACATGTAATTTAGGAAGACTTCAAACACTGAAGGTTCTCCACAAGACACGGCGAGACTCTCACGAACCGTACGAGTAGCTTTAAAGATTGAGGAAAAATAAGGGGAGCAGGCAGCGAGAATATTGCGATGAGCTTTGTACTGTTTTCCTACAAAACAATAATATGAAAATGTTTTATTATACTAATTACAATGTTTTACTTATGAACGATATATAATCTTGGTTTATGTCATAGATTTGAGGTATGGTGAGATTATTCCTCTCCAAAAAGCGACATTTTGTTAATTAGGAGTAAAAGATAAGTAAAGTAGTACCCTGGACATAGAGAGTTACATCACAAAATCTTTCCTGTTCCTGTTGCTTCCTCAATTGTTCCATGATCTCATCTATTCAGTCCAAAAATTCAAAAAAGCCAATATTAAATAAATTGCCATTAGCAACGTAATAATATCTTTATCCACAGTTAGAGTTTAGAGTTTTATATCAAAAATAGATGCTTATTATTTATCTGGCGTAAATAAGTAATAGAAATAAACGTACTTGAATTTTGGGTTTCAGTAAAAGTTAAGGCATTTGATGTGACTGTCCCACCATTGTTTGTACCTAAGCCAGATAGACCGGGGATTTGTAATAGATTTCCATCCAGGTGATGAACTCCGACGTCCGAGTCATCCCCACCTTGACTTAACATCACTTCAGATGACTCCATTATTATTATGTTTCATAAAGTCAATCTAAATTATGTGTCCTCGACGACGTCGTTTTCCTTGTTACGCGATTGTAGAACTGTTGATTGCTTTTGTGTTGATTCCGAAAAGTTCTCAATCTTGATGTCGAAGTTTCACTTTTCCACCAGTTATCCAGAAAATTTCCTGTACAAGTCACACACAAAAATATAAATAGTTTAATTTCAAAAACTGTCGTACGAAATGCACATTTCATACACATTATACATTAACAAATTTACTTTGAAAGATAACACGAATAACAAAATGTTTATTTATTTACACTATCGTAATATCTTATTGCTTATTGCACAATAATAACTTGCATTCACTTTCCACTTTACTATCTACGATAGCTCTTTATATATTTTTGCTTTATACTTAAACTAAAACCAAAATATAAAGCAAAAATAAATAGAGTGGTAGTTAAAATATGAAGTTCGCTAGAATATTATTGCATTTCTATTTTATTTTTTGTCTCTGCTAAACTCTGCTTCCGTTTCCATTCATTCACCCACTGGAATTTTTGAAACTACAAGGATTCGATTCAACCAAAACGCTTTATATCCCCCTTCAAACGCTCCAGAAATTCTAGATTCCAGATTCCAGAGAATCTGGAATCTGGAATGCTGTGTAATTTTTACTACAAATAAGTTACTTTTCACTTTCAACAAACTATTGAGAATACGCTTATAGCGTAACAATGATATGCTATAGTAAAAATATGTAAACTTTCATTAGCTAGATTTATTTTAACGGTTAAAACTTATAGACAGTAGATTACCTCAAATTTTGGGTTTAATATTTTTGATACGACTGTAATGTGAATGAACTTGACTTAACAATGTGCATGTACAATTTACAATTAAATCTTTGTAACTTGCAACTAAATATTAAATCTGTCTAAAAAAGCGTTCAAATAACTTGACAGCGTCTGCATATTTGGGTAAATAACATTGATCATGTTAAAGTTGAAGTTTCTCTTTTTTACCACTTCTTTGAGATCTCAAATCTCAAAGTATATTATAATATAGTGGAGAGAGAAAGGAAAAGGTAAATACGAGACGATGAACTTTACTTGAATTCAGTTATTATAACGAACATAACAATATGTATGTACGTAAATGAAAACAACAATATAGCAATAGCCGTGTAATATATACCTATATTCTGTACATATGTATAGTTACACTTACATGCATATGAAATTAACTTTTTAACAATACACAGATGATGATAGTATAGTTGAAATTGAACACAACAAAACACAGAGGCAAAAATATTTCTCGATTACTTTTGAATTATTATTGAAACTTCACTCAAACACCAAAGAGCTGGATGTACTAGGGTACTTAAAAGTGGACATTTTAAAAAACACTAATTACAACAAGACACTTTAATTTTTATGGAGAAACAATGATAAAATTTTAATTCAAATTCGAGAAATTCTGTCATTTTTTCATTTTTTTTCCAACTTTTTGTTGTTTTGTAATTCAACTATTCCCGCCCAAACGGGTATTTTTTTAATATGTACATATTTTATTATTATTATTAAAGTAAGTATGTCTATGAAATCGAGACGATAATCGACTCATTTTTTCTGTGATTAAACTTTTGTAATTTAATGATTTAATGTCATCACAGGCAATGAAGTCCATTAACTACAAATTACAAGACATTTTGCCAGAGAATTGTATATTTATGAGTGCATATTCACGTATAGTTATAGCGACCATCAAACACTTTGCTTGAGCCTCTAAGGCACAGCTTCTGGACAGTCGTACGTACTTGTTGACCTTTGATGACACGTTCTGAAACCCCGAAACCGGGAACAAAATTTTGTTCGACATGCAGTAAAACATATTATGGTTTGCATTTTGCATCTTGCATCCGGTCGTTTTTCATAAGGATTTGTAGTTGGACTCCTGGATGATTCTCCAGTGACTACTTTAGTATGATGAATATATGAATAATATGCACATAAGAAACATGGCCAGCGGCCAGCTTATAATGGACTGGGTTAAAGTTTTTCCATGTCAACAGAGAGGAAGAGGATGAGACGTTCATGGACTTGTTAAGTCGATTACGGTGACCATAGTAACGTTTCATATTTCATAAGTCTTCGTCATTAGGCTGTAATGATTACAGCCGTTCGTAGTTCGTATAGTGCTGTGATGTTGTTGTGTATTTTTATAACCTGACTTTTTGCCTGGAGAAACGTAATAATGCTGACAAATGAATTTACGTAAACAGGAAAGGAAGGAAGTGAGAAATTGTGAGACTACACGGCGTCCAAGTTACTTACACAGCGTACATACTTATGCATGCAAATAAATGCAACACATCTCAATGAGTCTCAACCTCAACTCTTTCCTTGGCTTTTCTTCGTTCCAGTCCGAATTCGAAAGTAAGATTTAGATTCAAGAAAAATAGGGGAACATTTTTCTGGAAGAGTTTTTGATTACACACACAATTAATTATTTTAACTAGTTTACTCATTAATGTACACTGTAGTTCTTGTTAAAGTTTTGTGTAGTTAGTGCATACACCATACTGTGATTTCATTATAAATATTCATTATTATTTTATGTACCTACAACAATGCCATTGTATGAAGGTATTGGTTTAATTAATGAAAAACATCCGGTGGTCCTGGAAATCGGACAAGTTCTGACCAAGTAAGCAATTTTATTGACATGTCAATACTTAATGAAATATTGCTTTAAATTATACACCAAAATAATGTTAGGTAGTATATCAAATTAATATCAAGTAATAAAGTTAAGTTTTAGAAAAGTTTAAAAAAATGTTTTCTGTTTCTTTTGTATGACTATTAGAGCTGGATTTGCTGGAGAAACGAGTCCTCGATGTATTGTTCCATCTGTAGTTAGAAGCAAGGAGAATCCAAAGGGCCGACAGTTGACAGATTACAAAGATTCTGCAGACTTGTACCAGCTTTTTGTAGATTTTCTCCAGTATTTGTATTGCAAGTAAGTATAATATATGTATTTACAATATGAAATTAAATGCGAGCAAGTCAAATAAAAGGTTTGTTTAGCTGTGTGTTGTATAGAATTATAGGTTAATATTTTAAGGGGCTGTAAGTATAATTTTATTTTTACAGGCATTTATTAGTCACGCCAAAGGACCGGAAGGTTGTGGTGGTAGAGTCACTTTTTTCAAAGACGGAATGGCGTGAAACTCTTGCCCGAGTATTATTTCTCCACTATGAAGTATTACATGTACTATGGTTACCAAGTCCTCTGGCTGCTGTTTCCGTGACCGGTTGGGACACGGGACTTGTTGTTGACCTTGGTTCTGAAGATGTGACTGTCGTACCAGTATTTAAGGGAGTCACTCTACTAAAAGCTATCCAGTCTTTTGAGCTTGGAGGCAAAACCTTTGATAAGTAAGCACTCTCAATAAAAATTCATATTATTTAATTTGCTACAATGATTTGTCATATTATTATACTTTTTGCTGCATACAACAGTTCAACATTCTAATCATAATTCATGATACCTTGTATATTTAATTTTTTGGTACTTGAGTTTAAAGTTTTCAATTCTTTTGCAAATTAGCTGACTATTTTTTACGATACTTAATTTTTACTTTCCAGAGCCTTAAAAGCCTCGCTCATAGAAAATTGTTTAAATCCTCCTGGTGATTTGGACACACTTTTGACGGATGAAAAATTAGAGGATATTAGAGTCAGAGCATGTTTCGTATCAAATCGTCCTTTAAAAGCAAAGCCTTTCTACTTCCCAATCGATGGGGATAATTTCCTGCAGTTCAACGGAGTCGCTCGAGAAGAAGCATCCGAGGTTTGGTTTCAAAATGATAACTTGGATGGAGAATCTATTCCCTTGATGATACTCGAATCACTTTCCAAGGTAAAAAATAGTGCAATAAAGTATTTCGCATTTTACTAATTACGTGTTTAAATCATTGAAGAGTGAGAGTGTGATTTGATACATTTACAAAGCAGCTGTATGTGTGTACATGATTTGTTCTTTTACTGAATATTCTATATTTTATTTACAGTGTCCTATCGATACCCGAAAGCCGTTAGCCAAGTCTCTTCTCATTGCTGGCGGAACCGCGATGATACCCGGCTTCAAAAAGCGGCTGCTTCGGGAATTGAACGAGTTATCTCAACAGCGGTTGTCAAAGGAACCGGATCTAAAAATGATCGAACCCCCCGAGTTTCGGGTTTTTGATCTACCAGCAAAGGAAAACTATGCAGCTTGGCTAGGGGGTGCAATTTATGGAGCAACGGATGCCATGAGCCTTCGTGGATTGTCTAAAGAAGCCTTCCTCAAGTCTGGTTCTATCCCGGATTGGTCCAACTTTCTCAATCCAAGCTTGCCATCATCTGGATCCAATTCCGTAACTTCCAGTCCTTCAAAATGCTTATAATAATTGACAGCAAATAATAATAATATCGATGTTTAATGTTTATTGTTATTGGCTACTGTCAGGAATTTTTAATTTAACATTAATTAATTATTATTGGTTTTCGTCCGTTCGTACTTTATAATAATTTAATAACTAAGTAACGATAACATGAAATGATATTTGAGACGCATTTTTTTCTTTATACAATTGAAAGTTGAAACGAATAAAATATTTAAAACATTAAACATTATGCATCATAAAAAAATTTTAAACCGTAAATACACGCTACTACTCATACACAATGCTTTTTTGGGGCTCTATTTAGTTTAAGTTGGGGCCCAGCTTATGAATCACGACCCTCTCTCTTTGATAGGTACATACATACATATAGCACATACATATATCCTGCACACAGCACACTACATTACATACCAAACAGATGGTCGGTCAAAAATATTTCTAAAAATCATCTAACAGTCAACTTTTTAATCTTAAATGTTGATTTCAAACGACCAACTGTATTAAGTAAAGTGTGTAGAAAATGATAATGGCAGTTTGAGCTGTGAAATTTCAAGAAAAATCTATATTTTTTGATAAAAATGTGGAGAGCCGTATGGAGGGATGGAGAGGGGCAACTTTAAGATCGTAAGGCAGACCCTGTCTCGTTAGCCTTGTGCAGTGGCAATAACAAGGACAATGAGGTTCTACCGAGTCTTGTTTATTGCTAGTTGAAAACTTTTA
>JAQIVE010002410.1:0-20005 GCA_034698285.1 Sminthurinus bimaculatus | reverse complement strand
TCCGTTTCTAATTATGTACAAAAGAACTAAGGCCCTCATCAAATTACTAAATCAAAATCATTAATCACCGATAAAATTTTGCTAAACACTACGAATGGGATAAAGAAGAATGGAAATCGAATACGGAATTCACAAATATTGACATTCTTCGCTGCCTTCGTCCCGGGAATTCAATACTGGTGTATCAATGGAAGTAAAGAAAAATCCTGTTTTTATTCTAGATGATACAATTTGTAAGTACGTGCCTGCGTATGTATCAACGAGTTTCCCGACTGATTCTGAGAAATTGAAAAAAATGCACCTCTATGCTATATCTATATAAGAGAAGACAGAGAAAAGATCCTGATTTTGACAAAAGCCATGATCGTATTATAAAAAAGTAGAAGCAGTTCCTCGACTAACTAATGCAGAATTCATTCGACAATGACGAGTGCTCCCTAATACACATGCACATTGCACATATAGCATACACGGGTAAGATAGTAAAGTACAATAGAGTAGTGAACCGAGAATGCTGAGTACAGAAATACGACTATAATGAGATAGTAAGAGGATTCTCATTCAAGAATCTTCGACTATTGTAGAGTCCTCCAATTTGGAATTCATGATTATCAGGTTCATATTGATGTATCTAATTCCACCTTCGTCATCTTCTTTTCCATCGAAGATATAACTATTATTCGGGCCAAAAAATACTGTGTATACAGTACACATTATACATATGCCAAAAACTCTTTTCATTGTTACAGAAAACTCTTAGTAAATGATGCAAATCTTTTTCCGTTCCCGTGGAACGTAGCATGATAAAAGGCGGAAAAAATCTAGGATAATATGCGTTCATAAAGTCTCATCTTCCCTCTCAACAATACAATGGCGACATGGCGTGTCTTCCACGTTGAAATTTAACCTTATTCTTCACGCGAAAAAATATGATTCCGTTGTACAATATTGTGCATGTGTGAAACCTACAGGCGTGCACCTCCTGTACGCCTAAAAAGTATACTGATTGAATCAATAAGCGCATGAAGTTAGGAGCTATGCATGTATCATAAAATCTAAGTAAACTATTTGATACAAACTTGATTTGATTTGCACTTTCATCATTAAAAATAACAAATAACCAGCCCAAAGTTTGTAGTAACATTAACTTGAACTGCTTCAAGGGGGTTTATTTTAACGAAAAACATGATTTTTATCAAGAATACTGAGCAAGACAAACCCATTATCTACCTTTACAGGCTTAACCAAAAGAACGGGACCCAAATAAAAATCACAATTTGATAAACTTCAAACATTAGTATTTTTAAATGCTGACAAAAATTACCAATGCCCAGCATACATATAGTTTTTCTGCTTCATATTTTAGTGCGTATATTAATCCAATAATCATTAAAAACGAATTTGATGTGCCTGAGTAGGTGCACTTGTCGCAAAGGGCGCTTTCATCATGTACAATAAATTAAATTCAAACTTAATAAGTATAACGGAGCAACAAAAACTTTATGTGGATAACAGTATAATATATTTGCAGCACGAAAATAACACACGCCTCATTATTTTTCATTTTATTATTTTATATTAAAAACTTTCCATATTTATTTGGAATGTATCAACTTTGTCAACAAGCTTTATTTGAATCTATCCTAAAAATATGTCAGAACTATAATATAAAAGAGAACAGAGAAAGAGAACTTATCCAAGTCAAAGTAAATAGTATTAATGCGAGTACATGTATGTAAGTAGGTTGAGAGACTTTTCAGAAGGATAAACTTATGGATATATTTAAAATAATTATTCATATATAAAAGTACACAAAAACATTACCTCTTCTGCCAATTGTATCATTCGGCGGGTGGACTCCAAGCTCTGCAATTAAAAACAAAAGAAAATTCACATTTCTTAGAATTCACAATACCATTTTAAGTAATACGTATCCGGAATGCTCATAGGTACTATAAGTAATAAGGATTCATAGGTGCTTGCCCACACTTCATCATCATTATAAATATTACAATGTATATAAACTTCCAATGCATTTAGAAACTTTTCGCACTGCAAAAGAGCTCACAAAAACCGAGAAGTGCATAACGGAAAGAGTATATCTCAGCGAAATAGAACGAAGCATAAAGTAGAGGAAAGAGAGAAAATAATTTCCGGTTACAGGCAACTATATGCATAGGTAGCAAAACCTAATGGCGGAGAAATGAGTGGAAGTCTAAAGGGCATGACATGACGCATTCCTTTTTCCGAGCAAAGGCAATAACGTCTGTATATAAATGATGGTAAATTCATTAGACTAAACAATTAAATAGTCATTACAATTAGGGAAACTTTATTTTTTTTCTTAAAAAGCTAAACAAAACCAGTATTTACTCTATTATCACAGAAGTTGTACATTGTACACTAATTATTACCATCCCTTTCAATGCTGATTTTTAATCAACACATCACATTTTGATTACTTTATGCTGCGTATAACTTTAAAATTTTAAGCATGGATAATCTACAGAGTAAAGACGTACATATACATAGAATTAAATCGTGTTCCAATGAATCTGCTGCCTGGATCTCAAACTTAATGAAATTTGAAGTTGTGGAAATAGCTAGGAAGAATTTATGTGGGCGTATTTGTACCAATTTTAACATACTGAGTGTCGTGCATATGTTTATAGGTACTTCTGGTACAAATATTATGCATAATATGTAATCCTTTTGTTATTTTCCCTGTCATCTCTTCTTTTCTCTAAAAATCATCCGAGATCTCGCTGTTTTATCCACGTGTGTGTTCAATCATTAATTTACCTTTGTTCTTTTCGTAAGGGGTTTAGGGAAAAGAGAACTACATGTATTACGTTGCTTCCAAATACGAAAGCTAAAATAACTCAAGGTAATTAGTGATTAGTTTTTGGTGAGATGAGCTCTTCATGGTTCGCTCCACAACGCACAAAAAAGCCAATCCTTTCATGGAGGGCGGAAGGAATTTCCAGTCCTGAATATATCCTTAATGTAAAAGTCAGGAGATTGTTCATTTTGCCAATATGTTCAGTACTCAAAGTCTTTACCACCACCATCTCGACAACCATATCAAAACAGACTTAACTAACACTAACACTGGCTGACGAAGGTTAAAAACTTGCTGGCCTTTTTGTGAATCGAAGAGAGCTGAACTGTGCTTCGTAGCTGTGTCACTGTAGATTGTAGATGCATGTACATATTTTCCTAGGTAATAAATATAATGCACTAGAATGAAGAAAAAATAGACATGAGGGACACATTATTTATAGATTTGACAGCAACTATGACTTACGCAATTTCGAATGTATGCACAATTATTTGCACTCCCATAGTAATGCTAGTGTTAATAAAGTTAAAAAGGTAAAAATAAACAGAATTTTCATGACCCAATTTCATCTCAGCTTTTCAATAACAACAAAAAAAACTAGACAAACAGATGAGCGAGTAAAGTGAAACCCGATGTGATTTGCTCTTTTAAAACTGCAAATGTGTATTCTAGAAGAATACACTTCATTATGTATATATAATAATAACAATAACTGTGTATTAATTACTAAATACTCTCTTTGCCCAGCCAGACTCCCCATCTTCGTCACTAAGGCAGTGACACGCTTTTTCCCGACCTCGGGTTTTTGATGCGGTAACTCCATAGTTGGCGGAGTGGTTTAATATTGCTGTAAAAATTATTTGTGTGATGGGCTATGTGCCTAAATGCACTTTAATTGAATGAATCAATCAATATAATAATAACAATAATGATATACATCATTCTGAAAAAATATACGCCTACAGAAATTCGAGAAAGCATATATGAATGGTGAAAAAACAGTGGACCCACAGACATACAAGCATAATTACTGACATTAAATAACGAGAAATAATGCAAGATTGTTGAATAAATGGATATTATAGCATGGTAATAATTCGATTCGTTTTAGGTAAACCTTTACCCTATTCGTGAGATGTTCGGCGGTAGCAAAGGAGTAGAAAGATTTTTTTCGTCCGGACATGGTGTTGCCTGATTGTCTGGTGGCGCGACTAGTGCTGCTTTTTAAACGGGAGAAAAAGGGACCACAACATCCCCAAACTGGTAAACTTAACGCCTCAATATTCAGTTTAGCAATCTTTCCTCTATATGACGTTTCCCAAAAGCCACACAATCGACTTGATTTCCTCTTCTAAAACTACTAACTATACTAATCACAAAACGGTGGCGAACAGCATAACAACCAAATCGTGTACTGCTGAAATGCTAACTTTACTTAGCGACAACTACAAAGAATAGAAGGCGGCATGGATGCACTGTAAACCACACAAAATCAATCACTAGTATGTATGCACACAAGCGTTTATTATGTAAACTGGAACTCTGTCTAACCCGGACGTGGCCGAGAACTACTTTATTCGGTTCATTTCATTAACTCCATTACTGCCAACTGCACTGACTGTCAATTTGTTTATTTTTTGTGAACCTTCTCATCTCATTCTCCTTCACTTCACATGAAAAGGTTTGGTAAATTGCAAATATTTAGTTGATAATTAAAGTGAATATTCGAATTTAGTGTCACACTGACGAAACAATGGACTAAGCGGTAAATAATGTTCACGACATACCAGTGCATATTTACCACTTTATTTTATTTGGCTTTCTTACACATTTTCCAATGAATTCGACAGTATCAGTACTTATTGGTCCAAAAAGTATCAGACATTAAAAACAATTAATAAAACTCAATAGCGTTTCCAGAGAGTAGCAGGACACTGCCGTATTCGTGGTAAGCAAATTTCAGGAAACCACGTCGAATTACATGCCCGTTGTATCAAACTTTTTCAGGATGATTACGTTTGAAACCCTTCATCTTTGCTCTCAACTTAACATCATTCGCACACTATGAAATTATGGTTGACATCTATGCCCAACTCAATCAGTATCCTCGTTCAATAATATTATCATTTGGTCGTCATCTCAAAACCGACGCTTGTCTCTTGTGTGCCAAATTATTGAACGTGAAACAACACACAATAAAACTCATGAGTGACAGGAGAATGTTGCTGACGAGAAGGATGTGACAGAAACATGTTTTAGATTTGCATTTTGTGGGAGAGACGCACAGGCAATTAATTAAATGGAGAAATATACACTTCAGCACGCTCCACTCCCCGGGTGAACAGTAAGTAAGCAACTCTGTTTGCCATTATTTCATATGTTATTCACAAATATTGGCTTTATCACTTTATATAATAGTCGCCCAGTCACAATTTTACATACAAAACTATGATGTTCCACTTCTGTATAATCTACACGATTGCGAGAAAAATATTCACATCGAGATATACAGTAAAAAAAATCTAAAGTTGATGAATAAACTATCACTCGAATGAATGAACTAATCTTCATGCAACTTTTCTCTGCCAAAGTTCAAGTTTAGAGTGTGCAATCAAGAAATTCAGCTGAAGTCTTAGTCAATTCAACAAGACATTACTCTCTTACTCACAAGCCTACTCATTTTGAAAAAGACAAAGGGCACGCAGAGCTTATAGAAGAAAGCACAACTTGAAGTTTTGCAGCACGAGGCACAAATTTGTTAAGGAAATCTCAGGTAATAAAACAAACAAAAATTATTCTTTACGTTACAGAAGAAGAAGAGGAAAGGGCGAGGAATAAGAAGGCGGAAGTAAAGAAGAAACAGGTTGTGGAGGTGGACGACAGTAGCTTTAGATAACGGTCATGAATGAAGTAACAAGTGTCCGAGGGAGAAACACAGACTCCGTAGAGGAACACCAGGTAAACATTGACTGACTGAATGATGAATGCTTTCGGTTAAAATGGAAGGAGAGGAGAGAGAGAGAGAGAGAGAGAGAGAGAGAGAAAGCGAAATATAGACGTAGAGGGGAAAAGTGTGCGCACTCATGATTCTCCTTTCTCCACTTTCTCCCTTGCTCTCTCTCTTTCTCTCTCTCTCTTCAGCTACTTTCGGTTTCTCAAATTTTAGCATTATACATACACAAGTTTCCAAGAGTTCGGTAGAATATTCCTTGGTTGTCTGAAAATTCATATTACAAACAGTCAAATATCTCCTCTTTACATCTACGAATAACTATGTAAGTCTAGTCCACTTTTACCTCCAGTCTTGGGAATAACCGTAGGTCTATTAGTAAAGAAAGAAAGAAATACATATATGTATCTATATAAAGATATAATGGAAGATGGAAAGATATTACACTAAAAGAGTCGCTTCTTCAAAGGGATGGAGCAGAAATGGAAATCATTTGTTGAAATGTAAACATTCAAATTTAATGTATGCGTTTATTTTTTCCCGTCGTCTCTCTCATTTCGTAGAAGTTAAAGTGAAAGTTTATACAAATATAATGTTGAACTTCGACATATTTAAATTTTCCTTTGATTTAATATTAATGTTTAAATTGTAGTGATAGCTACAATTATATGCTTATATGGAAATATCTTTTTTAGCCACCCATTTATCTTAAGTTGCCACCTAAATTCCATTAAATTATTTTTCTTTTTTCGCCACAGAAAATATTTTTATTCATTTATCTTGTTTTGCCACCCAAAATATTTTTTTGACACCATAAATTCCATTCAAAATATTTCGTCAGAAATTGTGAAAAAAAGTGTTATTAACATTCAGTCATTATTGCTTAATATTATATTGAAAAACGAAACTGGTAAAAGTTAAAAAGTCATGAGAAATACAAATAACTTATAACCGTCTTATCGTATGCTCTTATCGGCTTGGTTTGGATAAACTGATTTCCATGTATATTTACATACCGATTTTCAACATAGATTATAAATTATAATGTTTTACATGTACACTACTCTACTTGTCTTATGTATTCATATTACTTGAGCATATTACTTGTCTTTCATCATTCTCAACCAAAAAACTCACATAATGCATTTTGGGCGGCGGAAAAATTTTTGGGTGACAAAAAAAATATTCGGGTGGTAGAAGAAGAGTACTGGGTGGCAAAACAAGATGAATAAAAAAAAATTTCGGTGGCAAAAAAAGAAAAATAATTTAATGGAATTTAGGTGGCAGATTAAGATAAGTAGGTGGCTAAAAAAGACAGTCCTATTTTAATAATAAAAATTCCTCCTCTGACCAAATTCTATATCATCCCACACAATTTAAGCCAACCATTCATGAGAAAGTCAGAGTTCAAAATATAATCAAGAAAATCTTGCGTAAGGAGCAAAATTGTGTTATTCCAACCGCAGGTAACTAAACTTCAAATGCTATTCGAAACCTATACTAGATTTTGCTATGCGAACCCCATGTTTCAACATTTGAAATGAGCGTCAAATCAATCTGGGCGTCCATCCATTTAACATGTTTTCTCTTTAAACACGACACCTACTTCTTTCCTGTTAAATACTTTTGTAGTATTTGTAGGTGAAATTTCATTTGTCTGAGGGGTGAAATATGGATAAATCTAATCTATGGTGTTGTTTTGTGAGTCCATTAGAAATCCCGCTCATAGAGCAAACATTTTAACTTTAGCATACGTATACTACAGTACAACCACGATTATCCGGATCACATGCAATTATAAGTGTCCGCGCAAGGACATATTTTTACGCACTCTCTATTATCTGGCCGTTTCATCCATAAAGAGTCCGGATAATCGAGGGAGTGCTGGCTTGGGGCAGCATGAGATAGTCCAGATAATCGAGGTTGTACGTCCGAAAAGGAAATATTTTTTATTGAGTCTTAGTACAATACACGTTTATTCATATGCTTGCTTGCACAATAGTACATTCTGAAATTTGAAACATACACTTGTGTTGCTCCGTCTTCCCCTACAGCTGTTTTTTAACTGGAAGGTAATCTGATTATTCATAAGTACAAATTAGTGCAAAAATAAATGTATTGTAAAATTTGTATACTCTGCCCAACTACACAGCCATGTAATACCAGTTAGAGATGAATGGAAAGAGAACTTGAACTGCTTTAGACACGCGAACAAACAGACAGGAAAAAATAGCGGTACGTCTTTGAGAGTCATTTGGAAATCTAGATGTTGAGAACTGGTTGAAACATATAGAAGGACGATTTCTTATCGTATAAAATACTTTGTTGCTAAAGTCACTATAGTACCCATACTTACCAACAATCATTCTATGTAGTCTAACTTAGAAAGTTGTACCAGTACACTTTCAACCACCATCTTTACTACCTCTCGAGGTTTACGGAGAGTATTGTGACTTGCAAGTACAATATGCACATACATGTATTTACAAGATACATTACTCTAATAATCATGCTTGTGTATACACAAGACATGGATACAAAAAAATTCTGTCCCTTATTAATTCATGCATTAAAGTTTCTTTTAGAAAACTAGGCATATAATAATAATAATAATAATATTATTACAGTGCCTATAAAACAAGGGAAAATCAATTTGTTCTACACACAAATTATTACTGTGGAAATTTAGAAACACAATTTCTTGCAATTTATGAGCATGTGCGTAGTTTTTCAAAGGAGACTACAACCTCAACACATGGATTAATAATGGACAGGGAAATCCTTGTATGCATGTATTGTGTGTATTTGTAAGACACAATATACCCTCCGTACACGAAGAAGTGATGACGAGGATTTAATGTGTACTGGCATGACAGGCTTTGACTGTTAAAACATATCAAATAACCCTTTTGCTTATTTTTGCTACCACATTGCATTGGTTCTATTGGAATTGATGATAATATCTATTTTTCTCATCTTTTTCAACGGCTTCTATGCATTTTATATTATGATGGAATTACATCCAGTAATTGTCTACTAGTCAAAAATACCCATTTTTTTGACGATTCATAAATATTTGATGAAATAGGTTGGTACTATACAACTGTAATACTAGGTATTTCAAGAGTCTGGAGTTTGTTGTACTATTTATACATTTATACACCCCAACTCAACGCTCAAGGACGAGATTCCACATCAAATGACTAAGAATGACCTAAGTCTTTTCCACATGTACTATACTTTTGGATACTTTGGTGCCGGCCAGCAACACCGCCATATGTTGAAAAAAAAACATTTCACATTTTTAATTTTTAACATGGTACAAAGGTAATAAAGTAATCAGAGTTATCTTTTTTTAAATCATCATCTTTCGACTTTGTTTGTTCATAGGACAACGCCAGACAAAATCATGCTTATAAATTTACTTGTTTGAATACGAAAAGGGGTTTGAAAAGGGAGTTGTGTTTTTGAGAATAAATGTATAGTTTAGTCAACATTGTAAGTTAGGAAAAGGTGAAAAATATTTCCAGGTGTATAGTGCTGTCTTGCAACGAAATGTCAACGTAAAACACCGTGTTCTGAAAACAAAGTGTATATTTGTAAAGAAGTAAAGATTCGGGAATTTTTTTTCGTAAGGTGTTTAAAAATTCGGATTGAAAGGAGCTTTCTTCGATGCCACAGTGAAATTGACTTTTTAGGGCAAATAAGGCACGAGACAAGGAAAGCGAGAAAGAATAAGGGGAAAGCACGTAAGTATCTGAAAAAAGGTAGTGCTAGTGAAAGCCAATCCCATCCTCTTTAAACATACAGGAAGGCATGTAATGTTCACTGTACATACGCGAGCTTCCTATTTATTTATGACATTAGAGAGTCAATATGCTTTTGTAAAATGAAATTGGTAAAAAAACACACACAACATATGTTCTCTTTCTCTATATATTGCATAAAGCATGTTGCACTGCGTTACCTGTTCACCGTGTTCATGTCACAGGAAAATAAAGAACGCGAAAGATACGTCTGCCCTTAGTTTTCTTGTAGTTCACACAGTCTCTTAAGTCCATTCTTGGCTATTTTCTTACTGCCACTACTTTACAGGTACCCTGTTTCTCCTACATGGATATATATTGATGCATAGAACAAATACATTGAAACTCATCCAATTTTTCCCCTCTTGCTTTTGATGGAATTGAAGTCGAAACAAACTCACAGGGGCTTTCGTTTCCGTACTTTTTCTCTTCTTTTTTCAAGACGCACCCAAATATTTCCGTTTGATTTGAAACCAAAATGCTATATTGCTGTAGACAGAAAGACATATTTCTACATTTACTATTTATTTATTTTTCCAACTGACCGTCATTCTGCTGTTTGATTCAGTATTCTCACTGTAACATCACAAAGACCCCGATATTTTAAATTCAATTTAACATAGAGTAGACCATAGAAAAAGTAAGCCTTTTTATTTATAGCTCAAATCCTAGTTTTATATTGCATTATCCCTGGTACTGATTAATGCTTGCAGACAATTAGGGTTACCTGGGGTAAGTCCGGTGTAATTTTAGGAAGTCAAAGTTTGAAGATATATAACCTGTTCCCTACTTAACTTAGAACAACCTTGTTTTTACTATTATATCACTTACATCTTTGAGTTTCAATTGGTATAATATATTACAGCACTTTAAAACTCCTACTAACCACAATTATTTTTTAATTGAATTAAACTCCATACACCGGACTTACCCCAAAAGTGGTGTAAGTCCGGCAATGCTAAAGGTCTATGCGTGGGGCAAGTCCGGTAGTGCTTTGTAAATGGAAAGAAAAATAATATTTTTTTGCGACTTGTGAAATTCAAAATCAAGGATGAGTTTCAAAACTCGAAGGCGGAAGACAAATCATAGCATTGCAGAGATTGCCATTTGCTTAGCACGGTCGGACTTACCCCACGATCAAAAAATCTGGGGCAAGTACGGTTGACACAATTTTAATTGTATTATGTGACATTATTAAAAAATTCTTGATAGCATATAGTATAATATTGTGCAACTCTTTTACTTGGTGGCTGTGAAGACCGCTTTTGAAAATATAAAGTTACAACGACACAACTTTAATTTTTCCAAAGCACCTCAAAAATAGAATTGCTGTTTTTTTCGACCTTTGACTTTCATCATCTACCACTACTTACAAAAGTGACGGAAAATTCTGAAAACTTGACACTATGTAGATAGACGTTATAAATTTAAGATGAGGTAGTATTTAGCCCATAATTAGTTTGTTATAGGCTTCAAAATTGACACCACCGGACTTGCCCCAAACCGGACTTACCCCAGGGGACCCTACATGAATGCTCAGATAGATTTAATGGTAATGTAAATATGTATGTAACTATTTGTAAGTGCATGTAAAAGAATTTGAGGAAAAATTATACATCTACTTCGCAAAAACAGAGCACATATGAGGTATCAAAAAAGGTCTCAAAATGGTCCCTTTTAAAAACGTTTTTCAGCAAATTTTCAGAACATCACGACGAGGTCATCAAAATAGAAATTACAACAGACAATAACAACGTTCTTCTAGGCTTACAACAGGGAATCGAGCATTTTGTAAAGTTTATAACACGTGCTTATTTTACAGCATGGAAATCAGGTACATATAGTTTTTGGGTGACTCACTACATAGATTTTTTAATAAGATGATACTATAACTAATTCAGCAATATTTAAGTGCTTAAGATTTTTTGCCTCTACTTTTTCCTTTTTTTACACTCTTCCCTTATGTTCTCTTAAATGTCGACATATACTACACGTTTTGGAGTTCAACTTTCTTCGTCCCACACACAGACAAAACATTAATGCATTTTGTTTATAGTAGAAATTTTCGTACCATTTCCCGTAACACAATGGACATGCGATAACATCAAGTTAAGTTTACAAGCACGGGTTTTGTATCCTACATATTGTTGCTTCCGACTTTTCTCGTCCTTTTTTGTTTTGTATAATTGTTTTAATATTTGATGTGTTGACATTAGAAGATAAATACTGGTTTAAGATACGTAGACGCAGTTATACTCTTTAAGTATAGTTTGATGTACTATATATTTTATCTCTAGATTCCAACTTAGAACAAGTATATTTCCAAAAAAATGCAATTCTATGGATCCTGCAACTCCCCCACTCATTTCGTAAAACACTTATGCAATATCCCAATTCCAGACAAATTCATATTCTTATCATACTACAATCTACTATAATACACTAAATGATAATATATGATTTAAAAGCAGCACAATTAAGCAGCCTGCATGAATCAAAGTCAGCATCAGTAATAAAAGTAACTATGGAGGATACACTTCATACAGTGATAAAGCACGAAAACTTTTCCCGTTTACAATTAAGGACAAAAATAGAATTCAATTATCGTTTAATATGAACCTTCTATAGATATACATAGTATATAAAGTCAGATTGTCATTTTTACACCAAGCACGCTTCACGTGTCTATAAACTATGTATTTCATAACCGTGGACACCGACAACCAAAGTAATAGGAATAGATATGGAATCCATAGAATTTAATGCAAGTCGAGGCGTAAAAAATAATAGTTTGGCAAAAAATACTTTCTTCATACTGTTTCTGTCGCTCTCGCTCCTCTATACAATACACCAATACACGTGGTGGCACCAGAGCTAAATGAAAGTAGTAGCTATGAAAAAGTTTGAAATGGTAAAAACAAAAAAGTACTTTCTTGTCTGTTCGTTTTCTGTGCAATGAATAGTGTATACTTTACAATCACTGGATACGAGGGCCACTCATTTTCAATTTCTAGAAATAAAACCAATGCACTAAAAATGACAGACTACCCAGATAATACCTTCCCGTACTCTAACAATGTACGGGAACCAGTCTTTACTCTTTTTGTATTTGTAAACAGTAATAGAATCTAAAGATAGACATCTGATGCTGGCGGGGACACATGGAGCGAGATGACAAGAGTTGAGTTGAGCTGAATTGACTGGAGTCAAGTCAGGAAGACGGAAAAAACGAGAAAGATTCGGTAAGCTATTACCTTTTATTACCTCGTCTGTCCACTGCCAATGTTTTCTCTCCCTTTTGACTTCATCGCATTGCCTGAAGCTTGGTAAAATGGCAAACTGTTCAAGTATTTGTGTACTTCCATCTCTTTCCTCCTTTAACAGTATGTTCTGCATCCCTCTTCAGAGAATAAAAAAAGATTGGGAGAAAGTGGGCACAAATATATACTACACACGATGCCAGTAGCAATGGGATAGAATCAACAAGGCACTTCGTTCTATGGTTAATGTAGGAAAGTACATTTGTGTCCATATAAAGCTATTCGCTCCTTCTCCTCCTCCTACCCGTCATACTACGTCAGCTTTAACTCCATGTTCTAATCCTGAGTATTTGATTCGGTAAATTTTGAGTTTCCTCCATGTTCCATTATATTTTGTACATAATGTCATCTATAGTAAGTAATTTCATAACACACGCAGCAACAAGCAACGTGCTTCTTGGTCCCTGGTGCATTCATCATGTAAGCAGTACGAAAATCGACTGAAACGAGCATACGTACGTATTGTACTTCATCGTACGACATGTACCTACATACAAAATGAAGAGCTCAATTTTTTGAATTTAAACATTTTGCAGATTTTCTATTTCTTCATTGTTCAGTTTCTCTTCTTGTTTTTCCTTCTCCAGTTTTCAAAAGAGGGCTTTCGGTCAACCTGGCACAAAAAACGAACAGTTTCCAAACGCCTTAAAAATTTGAAAAACATACACATATCCTCATATATGTTTTACGTTTAATGTTATTTTTGGCAGTGAAATCGTTCTTCAAAGCATGTTGTTTTTAAGTAAAAAGTACAAAGGATGTCCAATGACCACCAAGTAGACCTCCAAGTCCAATGCAAGCTAAAGCGTAATTTTAAGGGCATTAAAAACTGATTTTTGCGGCGATACTTTTCAAGGTCAAAAAGACTACAACTTTCTGTTTCGAAACGAGGATGAATCTGATGGGTAGGCTAGTTTTTTTGTTCCCTTTTGTCTTGATTTTTGATAATAAATATAAAGCGTTCCTTCATATAGGATCCACGCTTTTATATATAGGTACATAGTTTTCATGGCTTATATAAAAATTGCAGTTTCTCCGTTTAATTTCTTCTATGAACTCCTCTCCCCCTCCCTCCCACTATAGGCTTTGAGTAAATTACATCTGGCGAAATTCGGAAGTGAAGAAAGTCTTTAACATTGGAGCCGTATAGACTCAAACTAAAATTCATGCAGCCACAAGGGTAGGTAGAATACAAACGAGCCCTATACATCATCACAGTAGATACAGTAGTGGCTATAGGCACTATAAAGAAATAAAGATTAACAAATGCATGTATTATATTATGCATATCACAGGTGCATATTTATATCAAAATGTGTAGGTGAAAATAGACTGCTCATTACCATGCCCTGGATGATTACAGTGTAATATAGGAAAGAAGAAAAACATAATAGGCAACCTTTACTTCTGCCTTATGAACTACTCGAATGATATAGAATAGAAAGTGTTCCTGTTCACTTTCCTGGAGTATGGCAGTGGAAGTATAGAGGATATATGATGGAGCTGAATTCGCAACTCTAGAGACCCACGAGCATGTAATACATTCTCGTACGAGATCAGAGATGTAGTGGAGTTACACAGACTGCATTCCTGATTCGAAATTGCAGTTTCACTAAAGGAGCAAATAATGGTGTAGAAATTAGAAGTTGATGTTTACATTTGAGGAGACAGTCGGAAAGAGACGTGAAAATCCATCTAAAATGTTTGTATAGAAAGATACGATGGAGAATGCATACGGGTATAGCTCCACAAATAGGGACTTCATGTACAAATATAAAGGGAGAAAGGATAGAACCAACGACAAATATAAGAAATAGGTGAGCTGAAGCAGTCACAAGTTGTTAGACGGCTAGAATCTAACCTAAAAACAGATTATCATAGAGCATTTTCGATTTTTAAACATGTACCATAGACAGTGACAACCGGTGGAGTAAGTAGTTGGTAAATGGGAAGCATATGGATATACATTATTTAGGCGAGATGAGTTTTTGTTTGAAAAAACAAACAAGACCATTATACACCCAGGTTTAGAAATTCTATAAAAATCTAGTATCCTCATTTCACTCTAAATAAAAACTTATCCGAATCCCAAATACCCATTAGCTTAGCGAAAATAATTAAGCCCCCAATTCTTTATGCAAGTCTACTCTAGTGTGTGAATATACTGCCTAATCAATTTATTCCATGTATAAACCACCATGAATGGAGATATTTTCCCAATTAATCAGTTAGTGCGTATACAGGTTTGACTTCATACAACTTTAAACGCTTCAATCATCTTTTCACGCACGTATTTTAAAAATTCAAAATGGCAGTTTGTTTCGTTGTAAGTATAGTGACACACACGGGGAAAAGTGATTTAAAAAATAAAAATAATCCGCATTCCTTACAAAAATATCTGTGCTTGAGATTTGATTCAATTTTGACACGCACTTGATTGAAAATCGCAACAAGCACAGTGGAAAAACAAATACATTTTGCAGCTGGGGGAGCGAAAAAAAGTCAACTTTTTTATTTTGAGAAGTTGATTTTCCGCGTAACCGAGAATTTAAATCTCGACTTGAGAAAAATAGCTCATTTGTGTACTTACAATCCTACATTATAATAAAATCCCTATCCGGTGGCGAGACGGAATGTGTCACAAGGCCTCAATATATACGGACGGCGGACTTTGGGACATGACTTGAATTACATATAGAGAAAATGGCGGAGGCTGTCCCAGGACGTCAGTATGTAGAGAAAATGATTTTTGGTTGACCCATGACCGGAGTATATTAGGAAAACGTCCTTCACTGCAAAAGTGTAGCAAACGTTTGGTATTTTAAAAAAGCCACATTTTCAGTTATTCTCAGGCATTCTTTAACAAAAGTAGTACCAACACAGAAACAAATTCTTCAAAAATGGATCCTTTTTCTTTCCGATAGGGTTTTCTCATCATTTTGTTGAGTCTTTGGACGGGCGTGCTTACTTGTAATATGTATAAATGCATAAGGCCTGACTGAGATTGGGACATTAAGTTGCTTGGATGAGTAGGTTAATAAATTATTCATTCTCTCAAAAAATCACTTGTGGTGGTATCACAGCAAAAGTATGTCTCTATTATATGTATTATATGTCTTACTCTTCAAGTTGATAAACATTTCGATGAATTCACTTTACTTTATATTTACATAACGATGGGTCAACAAAAGACGTATCATCTTACAGAATACAAATATTATACAATACTTTTCTTCTTCTTTCATACATATTTACAGCATACACATTTCCCCTGTGAAGTCAATACATACCACAACAATTTCCTTAAACAAATTCTTTCCTTTAAACGAACATAAAGAGGCGATATTAAAACCCGTTTTTGTAGACAGTGTGTTTTTATACAAATAAACCAATAGCGGTATGATAAAACATTGCTGGCGAAACTATTGTTTTAACGGCCAATATATTATGGAGAACATAGACTATTTAAAAAAAATGTGTATCGTGTATCATAGGTATTAAAACAAAATAAAATATAAGCACAGTATTGAGTTGCTGTTTACAAAATGCATTACAAAGGGATATTATTTTCGAATATTTTTTAGCTTTTATATGTTGGATGGACTTGAAAACAGAATTTCGATAGAAATCACTGGCTAAAAGATTGTTTCCATGTTTTCAAGTATATGACACCGTGAATTATGGAGTTTTTTTTCTTTAGGTACTTTTCCTCAGAACATTAAATATTCAAAAGTATGTAGATTAAGACTGAAGTTACCCTGAGGTCAAAATCATACTCTATTTTTTATTTTCTCCACATGAAATGTTTTCTCAGGTTTATCAGCGGAATCGGTTTTCTGCGGTAGTCCTACACCCCGCTGATTTTTCAGACCCAAAATCAGTCAAACAAAAAATATTTCTCACAAGAGAAACATTTTTGCCCCAAATCATTAATTAATTTTCTGTCCACTTTTAACTTTTTCCCAGTCATTTGAAATTTCACAAAAATTCCAAATCATTTAATAAAGCTCAAGGATACTCAAGAGCAACTGATTTTGATTTTTTTTGTGAATCGAGGATCATTTGTTGGAGAGTCGTTTTGCTTAAAAAATAAGTTAAAATTAAATTCATTGGTTATTTTGAGGGTCTTGCCCGCACGTTTTGCAGACTAGGTGTTAGCTGACAAAAGGGCTGGTACATTGAAGTATTTTTAGCAAAAGAGACATTTTGGTCCCGTGTAAACAGGCGGCTGCAATCATAATTTGAATCATTTTAGTTGTGGGACTTCCAAATTTACGTACAAAATTTAAAAATTGTGCGTTTCCAGGCTAAATATATTTTTTTTCAACAAGAAGTTGTTCTTGATTTCAATTGAAGATGAAGCACATCTCATGAGTGGCATCTTAATCAATAAGACAAGGAAAAACCAAAATAAAAACTGATGTTCCCTCATTGATGTCAATCAACAATTTCAAAGGAATGTTTAAAAAATCTACAAAATAATAAGTTAAAGATGATTTTCAACCTGTGTAACGTCTACAAAAACTTGACATGTGCCTAAAGGATTTTGTGTTTTTACACTGACTTGTATCTGTTAAAACCACGAAAATGGATCATTTGCAAAAAATCATTCGATGCTTTTTCTTACCAGTTGTAATACAAGCAATACTTATTGGACAAATTGTGAGCTATATACAGATGCACAAGTCTGAAAGTTTCTAGTTGTTGCCAGTTACATGAGCATAATGTTAGATTACGAAAGGGCCTACAACGTACAACTTTGATTCATTGAAAACTCTAAATCTACTTGAAAGTCACAGGTCCATGACTTGCAAAAAAAGGCATGGTAAAAAAAATTTATTTCTATACAAAAATACACTTAAAATGGTATCCAACATCATAAATAAACGATGCTCCTACCATGAGTACTTTCACCAACCATGCACGCAACAGATTTAGATAAGCCCTAAAAATATTTTCCTTCATTTTCCAAATATATTTTAAATTCGAGTAGATTCTCACGTTTCCATCAAAAAAGAAAATTCTCAGGACTGCTTGCTCATGCTCATGTCTTTCATGTCGCCTTTTCAAGGAACACATTGATTACGAAGAAAAGAGGGACGATAACGACCACTAACCACCATCACTGCAACGAACCAGATGAATTGCAAATCCAAAGCATTTTAACCTCCCCCCGTGAAAAAAAAACACATTGTCAATCGATAATAGGAATCTACGAGCATTGTATAACTTGAAGCGCATTTCTGTACCTATGCATGCCTACTTTTTTAAATCTTGAAATTCAAGATTTAAAAATGTGGTGTATGCATAGGTACCTGGAGAAAGTGTACACTTTGATAATTAGTAGTACAATCTTGTACAGATCAATACAGTGTACACATTATAAACGCATTGACAGACTGACATTGTTATTTTTGCATTTTCTCGTCAAAAGTTTATCGTCACTTTTTTTTTGTTTAAAAATTGCCAATGCTCGCGTTTCATATTTTCCCCTCTACTTGCCCATGCAATGCATTCACTTTTCACAGGATGTCATTTCATATCGCGTATAAAATATCTGAAATGATTTTTTATGCAGGCAAGTGTACTGTGTACGGAGCATCACTTTAAAACAAAACTAACCGGGGAAATCAAGTTTGTACAAATGGGGAGTAAAATTTCTTCTTTATATTACGAAACAGGTGCCCCAGAAAAGTGAGAACAATTTGGAGGAAAGGATGGTGAAAAATGATGCACATACACAGATGAAAAGTAGTTGTTTACTCAAGTATCCTATATATGAGACACCGGTATAAGATTATATGTGTATTTGGATGCATCAATGTAATTCTTTCTCGTAACTTTAATGATTTTCCTTCTCTTTCATTCTCAAAGAGACGAGGAAGCTCATATAAGAGCTTGTAGTCATATCAAAGAAACCTACGTTTGTTATGTGAGGGTGTATTTTATAGGATGATCATCTGCCTGCATGGGGATAAAAGTCAAAAGTCAAGGAGCAATATGTGGTAAGAGGATTATGAATTGGAGATAACAAGACAAGAAAGAGAACTTAAGCAAAGGAAAGAGTAGGTGGAGCAGTGGAAAAACTGGACATGTAGTGTTCGCTTTTGTGGGCTCGGACACTAGAAATCGTGTTGAAATTATTTCGTACATTTATTTATTTAGTATTTCTAGGACATCATCAATTTACCGATTAGTATTTGAGTATTTTAATTGCTCTTATTAGCTTAGCAGTAAAATGGAAATTCAGATTCCATAAAGCCTTTTCAAGCCAACTACTAACAAACTAAATGAATAATAATAATAAATAAATGAATAATAGTGATAATATCCCTTATACATTGTGAGCAGACTAATGGAAATTTCTCGATTAAATTTCAGTTGAAAAAATTTTCTGAATCCTATGAATATACCATGGTTTAATTTTTTCGGAAACTGCAAAAAGAACTCTTTTGAGAGAATAGCAATAATTCCTTTGCAACCGCCATTCCTTTTTATTTTGCGCGTGAGAAGTCACTCAGGATATGTATGCATATGGAAATCAGACGATTCGAATACAAACACATGAAATAAATACTAGCACCGATAAACAAGGGTCATCCAGAAAGAACTACAGAAAGGGCTAAGAGATCCTTCATGACATTATCTACAAAATTCCTTGTAAAGGAAAAATTGAACCAGAAACACCAGGTGGAGAACCCGTTCCTTGTTCCAAAACATACATTGGGGAAACGTCTCGTCCTGGAGAGATCCGAGTAGCTGAACACCAAGCCGCATGCCGAACTCGGAACAAGAAGGCCTCTGCCGTAGCGCAACATGTCATACGTACGGGTCACACCCCTGACTGGGAAAATGTGACCGTGGAAGCGGTCGACCATCACTCACAGTCCAGAAAAATCAAAGAAGGCCTGTATATTCAACAAGCCCCAAACGTTTTGATGAACGTCAACGTTGGTTTTAAATTAAGTAACCAATGGTTACCAATAGTACCCAACATTTATAACAGATTATCAACAAAACGGAAATTGACCACTATACCCGACTCGTGACCTTTTCTAAAATATTGTATTTTTCTTCATTCTTGTTT